>JAODKK010000079.1:13220953-13232984 GCA_026774405.1 Petrocephalus microphthalmus | reverse complement strand
GTTGTCCTGTCGGTGTCACTGCGGGGACAGTGTTTGGCTGGTTGTGCTGTCGGTGTCACTGCGGGGACAGTGTTTGGCTGGTTGTCCTGTCAGTGTCACTGAGGGGACAGTGTTTGGCTTGTTGTCCTGTCGGTGTCACTGAGGGGACAGTGTTTGGTTTGTTCTGTCAGTGTCACTGAGGGGACAGTGCTTGGCTGGTTGTTCTGTCAGTGTCACTGAGGGGACAGTGTTTGGCTGGTTGTGCTGTCAGTGTCACTGAGGGGACAGTGCTTGGCTGGTTGTTCTGTCAGTGTCACTGAGGGGACAGTGTCTGGCTGGTTGCCCTGTCAGTGTCACTGAGGGGACAGTGCTTGGCTTGTTGTCCTGTCGGTGTCACTGTGGGGACAGTGTTTGGCTTGTTGTCCTGTCGGTGTCACTGTGGGGACAGTGTTTGGCTGGTTGCCCTGTTAGTGTCACTGAGGGGACAGTGCTTGGCTGGTTGTTCTGTCAGTGTCACTGAAGGGACAGTGCTTGGCTGGTTGTCCTGTCAGTGTCACTGAGGGGACAGTGTTTGGCTGGTTGGCCAGTATGCTCCACACCCCCTGTTGGTGATGTAAGGGCTAAACCTTAAAAAGCACTTGCTGGTTCCTGGAACTCATCCCCTGTATCTCAAACAAGGTCACCAGGGATGGGGGGAGGGGTGACAGCTGCAAGATTGCGTTGTCATGCCCGGAGGGGAGGGGGGGTGCTAATTAAAAAAAAAACGAACATTCATGGAGTGATAATAGGGAGTGCCAGGCTCGACTTTCCGAATGCAGAGTGACATCTGGTCAGGCCGGCGCGTCTCCATCACGCCTCTTTGTGAGAGAGAGACAGACCTCCGTGTCAGAGGGATGACTCCTGTGTCCTGGGGATACTTATCATGTTCTGGTTCACCCCCCCCAACCCCAGCCTGTTAGTGCCAGCATTGAGATTGGGTGTGTGTGCTAGTGTGAGCAGTGTGACCCTTTTTCGGAAACAAACTGCAAAAAATTATCTCTATCCACGTGTTAGCCTTCATAAATATTTCATCGCATTTACTGTGATGGTTTCCATGGAAACGTAAAATAGTTCAATCAGATCGCTTGGTCTGTAGTGAACCGCAGACCACCATGAAGACTTTAAGGGCAATGTTCCGTACCTCTTGTGTTCACGTTTGAATTGCCGTCATTTCGGTCATTCTTGGCTGCACTAGCTATATGTCTCCCCCTCCTGGTCATGCGATGAACTGCCTGAGGGTGAATTTTAAAGGAGCAGAACAGGAATTTTTTGTGACATTGTTTCCCTTTTGGTCCAGATGAAATTTTTATGGGTGTGAGGGTAGGCTGGTGAGCTTATAGCTAAATTAAGGGAGTACTGATTTTCTACATATAATAGTGGAAAAACACTGGTTCTAGCTGAGCATGAATTTTCTTTTCATTGTTAGTAACTGTGGAAAATCTATGTTCTTACCTCTTAATGCCCCAATTTTTGACCCATATTTATACAGGATTGCTGATTACTTGTGTCTCCCTTTCAGTGTTTTGCTGGAGAGTTTAAAAGGGAAATATTTAACCTTTATGACACATAATGACAAACTTTTTCGGAAAGTTGGATCAGGCGGACTGTTCGCCTGGCATTTTGTTTCGGTTTTAAATGACCTCCACTGTGCGTGTTCTGGTTTCAGCAGGAACCGCTACTACTCCCAGGCCCTTTGGAATCTCCTCTCTGCAAGACAGTGCAATGTCATAGTGCAGGCCAGCGTGTTTGTCCTTTCAATTATTTTTAATAGAGAAATATCCAAAAACCCAAAGGTCATTAACTTGAAGATCTTATTCTGCTGGTAACAGGTTCGCTCATATTTGAACAAACTGATTGAACTGAATTTCTATCTGATCCATATGTTTAATAAACAAAAAGCACTTGTGAAATGATATCTATTCATTCAGATCCTCTTATCCTCTTTGTCCATTATTAGGACATATACTGTCTCCAAATGATCCAGGTGATTGTGGAGTAATCAGTGTGAAGGAAATTAAAAAAGGACAATGAAATGGAATATCTTATGTTAAGTATTTGACCCCCCCCCACTTGTGACCTTTCAGAATGATGTATCAAGGTTCAGTAGAAGCACTGTATCCGATTAAGAGAAATATTTTGAATGCAAAGGGTCCGATTTCAAGCCAGTTTCAGTTACGTTATTACTGAGTGAGTGTTTGTCACCTTTTCATTCTGGCCCCAAATGTCCTGCGTGTGACTGGTTCCCGTCGCACAGCCCCATCTTGCGGCGCCAAGGTGGTGTCAGCAAGTCAGCCCCCTGTGCACTGATGCAGGGGGGCCGGTTACCGTCCACATAGGCAGCTTGCTATTGACTGTAAGTCAACAATTCTGAGGTACGTTTTGCAGGTTTTTCAGGTGTACCTATTTCAGGGGAGGTTCTGGGGGGGGGGGGCATTGCCCCTGTGAGGACATGCATGCCTCCATGTGCCCCCCCCCAAATATGTATGCTACTACTAATTGTATTAGTATTATTACTATTATTATTATCTACATTTATATGTCGGCTAAAATTCTGTGCGCTGGGGCTAGGCGAAACACAAAGGTAAGCGTGGGTGCGGCAGGTAGTCCTGTCACTTCAGTTGGTGAAACGCCACGGTCATGGCAGAAAAAAAGAGTCAAGCTTGTGCAAGCAAGACAATCTAAACAAGAAATCGGAGTGAGTTACTTATTTATAAAAACTGTAAAATGTAACTGCAAAGCATTGTGTAAGTAACGTATCGTTCTTCAGAATTATCTTTTGCTTCGTGGCAATCTAGTGCAATTAATACTTGAAGGACAATAAAGTCAAATGCATCTGCTCCCCCAGACAGAGCAACTGGTCCCAGTCTGCTGCCCACCCCCCAGGTGTAATGGTCTAGAACAGCCACTGACTTACTTATGAATAATAGTAACATTTAGCATTTGTGTGCTGCCTAATCCATATCAGCAAATGGAGTAGAACTGAGATGCTAGAAAGTTAGCCTTAATTATGTCTATTTCACCTGTGATATACACAATACTATACTCCCTTGTCTTCATTATGCAAATAACTTCTGGTTTGGTGTGTAGTGTATATTAGCCAACTGACTTCCCAACGCAATGACTGAGTTTGGAGAAGACGAGATTACCCATAATCCACAAGTCATGGTGCATCTGGGCTTGCTGGAAGGCTTGGCCTCATTTTTTCCAGACGCTTGACGTGATAATTCGTCTGTGATTAGAGGGAAGGCGGGTGACATCAAGGAGCGTCAGCGGAGGGGAAGTCTGAGTGATTTCATTGGACAGGAAGAGCAGCTGGGTCCCGCACAGAAATATTGCTCAACTCGAATCGGCTGATGAGAGAGCTGAGGATGACCCTCTAGGAGAAAGCAGACTTTCACAAGTGATCCTGTTTAACCCTAATTCAAGGACTAAGACAGCCTTGGGCTGTGGGGTGACTCCCTCTAGGCTGGGGAGGCGTGTCACAGACAAGCAGCTTCCATCTCCTGTGATTGGCTGAGGGTGGCCATGACAACTGCCAGGGTGGACTGAGGTCATTTGTAGCATGTTTTTTTGTTTACTTTGAAGGAGATGTCATGGGTCATTTATGAATGTTTAACCACCGGGAAACGGAATAACAAGTGTGGTGTTAACAAAATGTACCCCTAAAAGGGTGTGCGGCTGCCTGTTTCGGTACTTGCATGTCTGAATTATGTACCTCAGATTTTTAGGCACTATATCATTCATTCTTAATGTTTTCTTGAAGACATTATACTACAGACTACAGAATATCCTTACATTTCGTATAACTATTTATCGAGTGGAGGAAACACTGTGCCTGGAGTTTATTCCAGGATGCACAGGACAGGGAAACATTTTTTCAGGTTTGCTTTTTGTCTCTTCAGGCAAAATACCACGAAGATTTCGAGAAGACGAGAGGGCGAGGGTTCACCCCGGGGATGGACGAGGCGAACATGGAGCGGATGAGGAGGAGCAAGCAGATGATGGCCGAGGCGAGGGGAGGGTACACGCATGTGGGGGACGTGGATCCCCGCAGACCGGGCATCATAGTTGGTGAGCCTCCTCGTCGCCATGGAAACGTCAAAGCCGAAGTGATGATGTCATCCGGGGAAAAAAGAAAAAGGTCCAGAGAATGTCCACTTGCCCGAATAGCGTACTCTACTGTGAAGTTAGTACTGTTAAGATTACCGACCACCTAAAAAAAGGTCAAACAAACATGCACTTTTTTACATTATACATTTTTAACAGAAGGTTTTCTGGATTAATTCACAGTCAAGGACCATCAACAGAGAAGCTAGCTCAATAAATGCAGCGAGTGCATTGCAATGCAGAAATGTTACTCTGTAATACATAGTACATTAGTAGTAATAATGTAGTACATTATTCACTAGTGAAGACTCTGTGTGATACATGCAAACTATGCAAATGGCAATAGCATTGTATAGCCTGAGATGCACATACAGGCAAAAACAGGCATAATGGATACTACAATATAAAAAATGAATGTGTACAAATGCAAGCAGGTTAGAGTCCTGGCCAGATCTGAGGAAAATAGCCATCCCAGCCTATCCTGTTCAGGAGCCGGAGGCCTGGAGCCCACCCCAGGCAGCAGACAGCACAATCACACAGAGCACACATGATGGACAATTTAAAGGAACGAGTCAGTATGGAGTAGCCTTCTGAGTGAAATCAGGGAGCAGTCAGGGCTGAATTGCAGTCTGACGAGATTAATCTTGTTTGGGGGGGGTCCTGAATTTGAAAGCCTCTGGGGAACCTCAACCCACCACATCAGGACCAGGCTCAGTACTGCAAGAACTTACAGTGTAGGATGTGTGTCTGTGGTCCATACAGCCCCAGTGCTCCCTGGCGCCTACCACCCAAGCGGAGCCCCGCAGGGCTACGGCTACATGCACCAGACGAGCATGTCCTCCATGCGATCTCTGCAGTCGCCGCCTCACGCCTCCGTCACGGTGAGTACCGGCACATTCCTCGCCTTTCCCACAATGCTCTGCAGCACTAACCCCAACCCCGACCACGCAGAGAACCTACCGAGCCATTTACGACTACATGGCACAGGACCATGACGAGGTGTCCTTCCGGGACGGGGACATCATCGTGGGCGTGCAGCCCATCGACGAAGGCTGGGTGTTCGGCACGGTGCAGCGGACGGGACGCTCCGGCATGCTTCCCGCCAACTACATCGAGGGCCTGCGCTGAGACTCGCCGCCGGTCTCCGGCCAGGCGTCCTATCCTTAAATCAGTCGAAACGTGACGTGGTCAGCTTTCGCCTTCTGCAGTAACAGGTCTTACACACTACACAAACTACTTTACATGTACAGAACGTGGTTATAGCAACTAACTGAGAAATTTTTCAATTAAGAAACTGGAAAATACTAAAGAAAACACTGTAAAATATCGCCTCCTGCAGGACCCCCCCCCACACTACACTTTACTGTGTTACTGACCACATTATCCCTGTCCAGAAGTGTTAAGGCCAACTGAAATATATTAATGAGTTTTATTTTTATCTTTTTTTCTATATCTGTCTCTTTTTTTACAGAAATTAGGGGAATTATTTTTCGTTACTATTCTGTGCTAGTAAGCTTGTGTAATAGCTGTTATCTTTTACTTGATTCCTTGGACACTTTTTATGTTATTTCCAAGACAAAATGTTTAAAGCTGTTCTACATGCCTTGAGCTTAAGTGAGAGCGTCCTGCCAGGTTCTAGGTGTGGATTAATAACTTATGCAAGAATAGATACTATGTATATCACACGTTTTTAGGAGAGATTTAGTAATAAAGTTCAGGGCCTTTGCTGGGATTACTACGCTGACCTTAAACCTTTTCCTGACTAATAACCAATTGGCTTGCGTCCCATCACATGATGAGGCACATCAGTGACTCAGAAAATATCCCTTGATCGCAGTGCTCCCCATGCCTCTCGCGTCAACATCATTTTGTTTGACTGCAGGCGTTTTAAGGAGAAACAGAGAGGTGAGCTTCTCTGCCATTCATGTTCCCGCACACATATATGTACAAAATGCATGTCGTGTTAACCAAGTATTGTAAAAAAAAAAAAAAAAAAAAACTACACCTGTGTCTAAATTATGTAACATGTTTACCACGGAACGACTGTTTATTCATAGTGACCTCAACCATTCCTCGGTAGATCCGTTACCTTTGCTTAGTTTAAGCTGGTACTCAAAAGGACCAATAATTAAAAGCGTAAAGTGTATAATTTGTGCATAATAAAAATCCTGCCAGAGGTGGTAGGATGTCGCCCACATGATTCACGCGCCTTCTAAGGGAAGACTGAGATATTTTTTAGCACTTGAATAACACTGGTGACTCGTTGGAAGTTAATAGATGAAAATTGATGTCAGATATGCTTAATTTTTTTTTTTTTAACAAAAACGTCATGCAGGAATAAACGGCTTTGTCTGTCTGGCTTTGTGTTTCATTACCGAATCAGCTCTCCCCACCATCACACAGGGTTCTGGGCAGCATGACCGCCTTATGTCTCCAGCGTTGGGGGTTCGATTCCCATCTTGGCTCTAGGTTGCCTAAAAGGTTTGATAATGTGTGTCTATTCCCTGTGCTGGTATAGGCTCATGGCCCCGTGCAGATTACCTGGTCTGAAGATGGGGTTACACTTTCCTTTGCGAGGCACAAATAAAGTTTTATGCTATTACTTATGTATTAATTAGTTACACACTGATCTTACGTTGATTCATCACTAATAAATTGAGACCCATGTTCTCAAGCAGTTACTTTATTTTCTACGATATCTGCTAATTCTGCAAACCTTTGTGAACTAAGAAACAGCTGAAGGAACAATTAATGAAAAACAAGTGAAATTCATTAAAGAATCATTACGCATCTTTTATCTCGAGTAGCGACTACATTTGTTCCCGATCTGTTAATGAGTCATACTTCAGCAGTAAAAGTATTTGTGCTCTGTCAAGTAAAGTATTACCGAAGATGGATGGATGGAACGAAAGGAAAAAAGAAGGGAATGGAGCGGCCAGACTGTGGCCCTTCCTCTTGGGAGAGCTGGGTTCACCCGGGGCAGGCACAGGAACAGCGCGAGGACCCCATGCACCTTCGTTTGGTCGCTGAGTGTCTCAGCTCAGCTCCTGGGACAAGGCAAAGCAGAGGGTGATGGCTCCATTAAGAAGCAGGAAAAAAGGCCAAAACTGCGACCAATGACCTCATCATCTCTGTGACCTTTGCCCTCCTGCTCCGGTTTTAGGCCTCAGCTACGCTTGTCGCTGTAGCCTGTGTATTAACTTTATGGTGCTGGGGAGTAGAAGCTTTGACTGGGAAAAGGAGACATTCATCTGTACTCCACAGGGAATTTCATGAAATATGGAGTGGCTCTAATCTGGAAAGGCTTCACTTACACATTTGATTACGCTGCAAAGTGATCCTATGAATATGTAGCGGTTTAAATTTAAGTGGCAGAGAGAAAGGATTCAGCAGCACATCACAGTGCGATGCAGCGGAGTCCTGCGCTCCTGCTACTGTACACTCTCTGGGCGCCAGGGTCCCCCCCCCCCCCACCCCGAGTTAATGTCATCACTTCACCTCTTGGCGCTGCTTGGAAGCCGTCTCCGTGTTCCATACCACGTGTGCGGGGGTCGCTCAGAGTGGGGTGCTGGGAACAGTGTTCCATTTCCAGCAGAGACGATCACATTTCGCTTCCAGCATTCACAGCTGAATTATGCTATAAATAATTCCATAAGGTAATTCGGCGGTGTCTATGAACCCGAAAAATCACCTCTTAACAAGAATATCGTTTTATTATCTGTCATATCACAGTCTCTCATACAGCTTTAATTGCATCCCATCACCACACTGTGCTGCCACAGGCAGTCCTGGCTGAAGCCCCGCCCCTTCAGCCCAGCCACCGTCCCTATTGGCCAGCGCTCTGCCACTATCCTTCCATGCCCCGCCCCTATCGGCCCTTCTTCATCTTGGCCACTTTTTCCTTGCGTTTCTTCACGTGTTTCGGTGTTTTGCTCTTCCTCTTCTCCCTCTGCGCCTCCTTCACCAGCCTCTTCCTCTCCTGGGAATGGCGATTAAAACAGCAGGCAGTCAGCAGGGGTGATTAAGCTAAGGCACTTAGCACAAGCCCCCCGGCCTTTACCACAGTATCCATGCCTCTATGGCACATATCAGCTACGGCGTCCCAGCCTGTGTCAGGGTCCTAAAGCCCGCCTTCCCCTCACCTTCCTGTCCACCTGAGACTCCTCCTCCCGTCCTGCCACCCGGGACGCCTCCTCCGAGTCCGAGTCTTCGCTGCCGTCGCCCTCCTCCAAACTCGAGCTGCCATCCTCGCTGAGCTCCTCTAGGAGGGCGGGGACCTGCCCGGACGGGAGGGGGGGGGGGCACCGTCACTCCAAAATGCTCTGATGTCATTAATGAAACCCAGGATTTATGTTCTTATACAAACATGCATTTACATCTTACATCCACGCTGGGAATCCCGAATGGTGCAGGAGTATTACACTGTATTTGTCCAATGTGACATACAAGGGCGCTTTTCCGCAGCAGCTACTGCACTCTTGGCACTTGCGGTACCTCAGTAAAGTACTAAAAGTTCGGTACTTCTTTTGTGTTGGTTTTCCACTGGCGTAAAACTGTTACCGGTGCTGAATAAAAGCACAACGTGAGGCGGGGCATTTTGTACTGAATTCGAAAAATAGCTGTAGTATGCAGCTGGACGATGTTGGATATTAAATCTAACATCGCATATATGCAGATGTAGTTCTTACATTGTCAATCAGATACATTAAGATAAGATTTTTTCTTACTTTCAGTTCTGTATGGAAATTATAGTGTAACAGTGCTAATCACTGCACCACCATGCCGCCCCTGTTCTTCTGACCAGATTGCAATTTTTTTTTTTTTTTTTACTTATTTTATTGTTGTTTTCTGAGTTTGTAACTTTTTTTTTCCAAGACGGAGATCGCATTGTATTTCAGAACCGGGCCTTTTGCATAACAAAATCGACAATGAACGAACGTTTCAAGTCCCTCCCCAAAGTACCGAAGTACTAAAGAAGTCCCTCAACTGGTTTGGCACTTTCGGTACTTGTACTTTTGGTACTGGTACTCGACCAGAAGCGAAAGTACCGTAGCAAAAGTACCGTACTTGGTGCGGTGGAAAAGCGCCCCAAGTGAGGATCAGAGAGCAGGCATGGAGCAAAAGGGGTTAAGGGCACAACCATGACATCATTCTGCTAACCATGGGATCCAGCCACCTTCTGATCCGGGGCACAGAGTCCTCCTCCTCCTTAATCTCGGTTTTACTGTCGTTTACCAAAGCATGCAGAGATCACTGTAGGGGTGTGGTGTCCTTACCGTCTGCACTCCTGAGAGATCCTTCTTCAGACCCATCACAGTCTGGTACAGAACCTGCAGGACACACGACACACAGAGCATGAGGTCACCATGGCAACCCCATCGCGAATTTAAAGGAAAATCAGCCCTGGGGTGTGTGGTGGGCCACAGTCCGGGGTGGTTACTGACATTGTCGTTCTGCCTGTTGAGTGACGACTCCACCCCCATCATCTTGGCCATGTCGTCCACGTCACGCTCATAGTGAACCACCTCCGTCAGCGTGCGTGGAATGTAGGCATTTTTGAACACCTGCCGATTCATATTGGAAAAAAATAAGTGTAATTTTTCACCAAACAATGAAGTTAACTAGGCTATTTTGTAGTGAAGTTATGATGTGTCATTAAGGAATCAGCAAGCACCACGTAATACCGGGGTACTCTGAATGTACCACGCTGGACCTGACCAGGACGGAAGAAGGACACCATCCCTCCAGAACTTACCTCTTCATCCACCTTGTCCTGGTTGGACCTCTCCTCTGCCGTCCTGCCCGAAGCGATCTCCATTGCCTGCAGAGGGACAGAGAGAGTCACCCCCGACACAAAGAAGCAGAGACCCCGGGTCGGGTTGGCCGGCCAGGTGGACACCCCGTGTTCCTGACCCTTTCCAGGTAGTCATCGATGTTGTCCCCGGTGATGGAGGGGTCCGTGACGAACTCGAACAGTTCCCGCACTGTCATCACCGCCACCTCGTGCCTCAGGAAGAAATCTGCAGGGACGGAAAACAGGGACCCCTCCGTCACCAGGGATAATCATTAAAACATCCCAGTCACCCAAGCCACAGGGACCCCTCCGTCACCAGGGATAATCATTAAAACATCCCAGTCACCCAAGCCACAGACTTTTCACAGTGCCACCGTCAGGCAGATGGCCCGGCTGCATGAGGGCCCAATTCAGCAAAGCCCTGCTACAGATTCTTCACCCAGGCCATATTCTGGTCAATACAACCATTCACTGCTTATTACTTTACTACAGTCCACTGTATTTAAAGGTGATTAAGGATTAATGGTCACTGTTGATACAGCACAGCACACAACACTAGAATGTGCATTTAATCCATATGTGGCATTGTGACAGCATTGGGCAGCGCCTGGCTGGCAGGGATTGGGGGCCTTGCTCAGGGTACCTCAGCGGCATTTTCTTGTCGGGGATTCGAACCGGCAACCTTTCAATTACAAGTCTGCTTCCCCAGTCATTAGGCCAGCACTGCCCTGTACTGAATTCTAATGTGTCTGAATTTACACACTTTTTATTGTTACTATGCTGCGCATTACTGTTTAGGCATCCATTTGCACTGTTCGGTGCCACTGTCATGAGGCCCGGGCACACGTGTTTCTCGCACCAGCACACTGCCAAGTGTCAAGTGATGTGACAGAGTGGCCATGTGACTAATTATAGTGATGCAACGCGGTGCGGTTCGATGCCGGCGGAGGCCTCACCGTTGATGTTGCTGCAGTCTTTCCGCAAAAACTCCAGGGCGTGCGGGTGGTCGTGTTCCACGGACTGCGACACGTCGATGATGTAGGCATCTCCGTTGTGGTACCTACCCTCACATGCACAAGGAAACCGGTTACGAAGAATAACCAAACATAACTGACCTGGTTGTTATCTATTGCCTGGTGGGTGGAGGACCACTCACAGCATGTTGAACTCGCTGAGGTCGGCGTGGACCAGGCGTGCCTCCTGGTACATCTTCCTCATGTTCTGGATGACCTGTAGGTACAGCTCCCGGGCCTTGGACTCTGATAGGGCAGCGTTCTTCAGCAGGGGGGCGGGCCTAAACACCAGCACCACCATTACAGAGTCACTGCAGCGGCCGCCATGTTTATCACTACTCATCCATATGTCAGCAATGAGATCTAGGTCTGCAGGGGAGAGATCTTTTCTCTGTGCAGCCTGACCTCTCAGTTTTGTCACAGTGACCTCAGTAATCCAGCCTGTACTGAAACACGCCTGACGGTTCCCCAAACAGGGCGTGCATAGAATTACCCACAATGCAACAGGAGGCGGCGGGCGTTAACTCACGTTTCATTGCGGCCGATGAAGCCCATGAGGAGGACGTGGCTGCGCAGCATGATGGGCTCGGGGCTGGGGATCTGCGCAGTCTGCAGCCTGGCGACGCCCACATGCACATACATGCATACATGCAGTTAGACCCCCTCTGGAATCACACTCATTCATACATACATCCAACCAGCTTCTCAAAAATAGTAACACATGACACCCCCATTGGGTACGGCCCACCGCTGTGGGAAGCTCACCTTATAAGGTTCCTCATCTCCTTCTCCGCCCACGTCCGCACCATCTTCCTGGGGTTCCCCTTGCAGTAGCCGTGGCGGAATCTTAGGGAGACATTCCGTCATGAATAGCAGGCCACATGGCACCATCGCAACACCCTGCAGCACATTCGCAGCACCCCGCGGCACCTTCGCAGCACCTTTACAGCACCCCACGGCACCATCACAGCACCCCGTGGCACCATCGCAGCACCTTTACAGCACCGCATGCCACATTCACGGCACCTTTACAGCACCCTGCGGCACCTTCATAGCACCTTTACAGCACCCCGTGATACCTTCACAGCACCTTCACAGC
>JAODKK010000079.1:13123586-13138524 GCA_026774405.1 Petrocephalus microphthalmus | reverse complement strand
CCAGCACCCGGACGAGGAACGTTGGGGTGTCTACCTGAACACTCCACGCCCTCCACCATCCTCTCCATATCAAAACTCCTTGGCGAGGAGGCGAAAAGCCCTCATCTTCTATGCGTCCCTGCTGTGGGCTGAGTGATTGATGAGGGGCGACTGCCTTCTGACACCCTGCGCTAAGCTGTCACGCGACCGCGGTGCAGGGGCGCCGTCCAGCACCAGCGTCTCTGGGCTGTAGAGCCCCGGGAGTCATTCTGAGCGCGCCTGACTTTGTGTGTCATTCTCCCGTCTGCCAGGGCTTCCTCCCACAGCCTGAAGAGGGCGATGGTGGTTACAAACCCCCGTCCCGTGCCCCCGCCACCCCCCTGCATCACACCCCACTGCGTACATAAGATTCAGATCCTGGCACTGCCGGCCACTGTTTGCAAAACTAGTATCTGACAGCAATTTAGTCTGTGTGATTCAAACACGGGGGGGGGGGGGGGGGCTCTTATTTTACATGGGTCGGGATCCGCACGCTGAGCATGTTTCTACGCCGTAACCCACCTCCTCCTGCCTGAATTTCCCAACCGGATGCTTCCCGTCGATATTTCGGCCTTTAAAGCCGGAAAATGTCTGCGCGTGCGGCCCCAGATTCCTCCAGCTGCACGCGCTCGGCGTTAATCCTGGGATCTCGCCCCAGTCGTGTGAGCAAAAAGACTGACATTAAGCAACAATTATGCGCTCTATGTTAATCCTGGGCTCGCGACGTCACAGCCAAGCGCTTAACTGCAGCTGCCTCCCCAGCGCCGGCACCAAACCGCGCGAGGCGGAGGCCACCTTTTCCGCGAAATGTCAGCCAGCAGCCAGCAAGCCAGCGGGGAACTCTGCGGCATAAAATCCAGGGCGGACCGGACCATTTCATTTTCGAAGTGTGCTCGATAGATTCTTTTCAAGACGATAGCTGTGACTTTAATGCCAATTAGCCCAAATGATCTCTTTAAGAGATAATAGGCTGTTCTGGTAGGTGATTTCACATATCGTGTTTTTCGCATCAGAAGACCGCAGCACCAGGTCAGTGGCGAGTGAGCAGGGTTGCGGAGACGTTGCAGGGATCCTCTTCTGCTCTGCGGGGCTCTGCTCTGGATCTGCTGTGAATCTGGCTCAGCCGGGGGGTGCCGTAACCTGCTGAGGGGGGGTCACCCCCGATTCACGTCCGGTGCGCTCCCCACCCCTCCCCCCCCAACCCGAGGGCACGGAACAGAACCGCTGCCATATATGTGTCCTGATCCTCTGCTGCAGAAGTGGGTCCCAGCCCTGGGCACATGGGGAAGCCCACATATTCCTCTCGCCTCTGGAAAATGAAATGAGAAAATATATAAATGTTTGTAGAAGCATATGGTCATGTGCATTGCAGTACTTTTTGCATATCTCGTCTTGGTCTCTTCCTGAGATACGCACACAGGTGAGAGTGAAGTTTAGGGTCTGAGTAAATTGTCAGTATTATCTGGCTCTTTTGGAGAGTTCTTCTGGGGCGGGTATAAGTCCCAATTGCTACATGACTACCGTATATACGATTAAAACTGGTGACCTTCTGATCATAGGCACAGAGGCCTAACCCACCAGCCAGCTAACTACAGTCCTGCACTTTTGCATCCTGTCTCCAGGTAACTGTTTCCAGGTAACCAAATGCAGGTATCTGACTCCACACCCTGATTCATTAGGTTGATTCCTCCCACACTCTCAGAAAAAAAGGGTACCAATTTGTACCTTTGCTTGTCACTGGGGCTGTACCCTCAAAGGTCTTGTACCTTTTAAGATACAGAAATGGACTATGAGGGACAGTTTTGTACCACTGGGGGTACATTAATGTACCATATAAGGCGCAGTTACCTACAGCTAAGGGTACAATTGGCAGATCCTTAGGGGTACAGCCCCAGTGACAAGCAAAGGTACAAATTGGTACCCTATTTTCTGAGAGTGCAGGAGTCTGGTCAGATTCCATGGGCTACTGTGGCTTGAGTGAAATCATTCGCCTGATTATCATAATAATAAACTAAATTGGGCTAAGGAGGGGGGGGGGCATTTAAAGACTGGAATGGAAGCCAGTCAGCCACTGAATCACTGCCGCTTTGATCGAACACTATAATACAAAATCGTTCACGTATTAAACAATTAATAACATGTATTAAGCAGGACACCCACTGAACCACGATTGCATCCATCGGTATTTAAAAAATAACCCTGTAAATGCACCTTAGTCTCTACTTTGCAATGCCAACCAGTAAGAGCGTGATGGACATGCATTCCTAAGGAAACGACAAAACAAGCTGTTTGAAAACCAGGCCGACATATTTAGGAAGACAGAACTGCGAACAGAGGTAATCATCCGTAATATAAATGTAGTTCGTGTCAAAAATGCATAATTATGTAATTTGCTGTACGTGACTCACGACACAGCCTTGCCAATAAGATCCTGATAAGATCGTTTCCAAAAGCATTCCTCCGGAGAACCCCGTGGTGTGTCGTGACTAGGTAAACTTTAAATCCTGCTGAGAGCGCTTGAAGGTAGGCAGCGTGCCTGCACGGCGACGCGCTTCCCCTGCAAACACGCCCCCATGTGCAGATGCTGTTACAGCCACCCACCACAAGGGGGACGCCAAGAACGAACCAAGGAATTTCAGCTTTCAATCAAATCAATTAAAATCAATTCTGATGACGATCACCTGCGTCACGCCATAACCTCCCTTATAATAAAAATCGCCACCCAAAAAGCAAATATGGTTCCTGACAATGTAATACATTATATAAGCTATTACATTTCTAGTTAATATTTTTAGCTCTCTGTATTAATTTTAGTTAGCCCTAATTTACACATCTAACTGATACTTATTTTAAAAGAATGCCGTATTATAGCCTCAGCACAAATTCGTACTACTAAGTCATACCAATATAATTTACAGAATGCATAAATCACTGGTCCATTTGCTCGGACTTTCTCTCTATCACACACACACACACACACACACACAAGTTATTTTCGATGTAATAAGTACTGCACCGGTCTCCCCACTGACATTGCGCGTAAATAATAATTCCTGAAGTGAATCCCCGGCGTTGTGAATGAACGCGAACTTGTACTTAAAAATAACTCGGGTATAGCGACCGCACTCTCACCGCAGCGCCCCACGGTCACCTAATGGCATTTTTACGCATTGCCCGTTTTAAATGAACTGTCTGGGGACCTAATTAGCCAGCAGTTAGATGCGCGCTTGGCTAAAGGGCAATAGTCTCTGCACTGGTGGAGGGGGGGTGGGAAGTCCGCTCTCTCGCTGCGGTGTGAACTTTCGGTCCACATGTGGGTACTTCTTATATGAAACGCCCGAACTCTCCCAGTTGGGTCTGGCGTATGGTGAAATGATGAACGAACCCGTCCTTAAATCTAATGTCTGTCTGACTTAAGCTGACGCCAAGGCACGGGAACAAACTTTATCGTTCTTTCCCCACCTTTTTAAAACACGTTCCCATTTTTTATCGTGTCTGTTTATCTGAAAATGAAATAGCCCACATTTCATTCACCACGGTCAGCATCTCCACCTTACGAGGTAGTATACGCCTCGCACGCTCATGACCCAGATGTGGATATCACGACAGTCCCCTTAATGGTTGTATAAGGGAAAAAAAGGGAAGAGAGAGCTTGTCTTATCCAGCAAATGAGAAAAAATGAAGAAAAAGCGGGCCTGTCAGAGTCACTTCTACGTCACCCAAGCGATGTGGGCGTGAGGCAAAAAAAAGCATCACCACCCTTCACTTAATGGGTTGCGCTACTTTTGTCTTCATCGCCTCATAGTCCGCGTTAAAAAGCGTAAAGGAAAACGAAAGGGGACCGTCGCTGCCGCTGGACGTTGTGGCGATGTGTGGTGTGCAAAACCTACTCCAGTTTTTCTTTACAGCTATTTAAGATGTGCATACTCCAATGGTTTTACTAAACGTAGGATGGGATTAACTTTGACCGGCAGATATATCTCACTGTTTCTCTCTGTACAGTTGGGTAAGTATCGGACTATTTATTTTCATTACCCTATCTTAAAAAATAATTGCATGCTTGTGTGTATTGTCCGCGTTAGTTTACAACCCGACCTGCGTTTAAAACAAATAATGCCAACGAAATACAAATCGCGCTATGTGAAATTGCTGTAAATTCGCAACACTCGCACAAAAATACTGTCCGTGCAAAATATAAATAACCTTCTTACACGCCTTATTTTAAAAAGAATCGATACGACCGCGTGTGCTTCGTAACAATAGTGAATGCGCCAAACGTTAAGGATCAACGCAAAATGAAATATCCTGGGTATTTATGGGGGCACTGTCGATTTTGCATGTACATGCATCTTATTTCTTTCAATTCGTCCGATAAATTGTCACATTTTGCTATCGAACTTTGTATGCTATAAACGATGCACTGATTCCCCCCTCTTTACAAAATTTAAAGGAAACTACATTACAGCTATCTGTTAAACACATTGCATAACGTTACAGCTGGAGACGTACACTGCGCTCGCATCTTAATAAGCTGACAGCAGCAGGCACGGATGACATAAATATTTCACACCTAGGAGTGTGAGTTATGGCAGAAATTTATTTTCTCGCGAATCTGCATCGACTTGCAAGCGGTGGAGCCGTTGGCAAAGCGGGTCACCGGTCATCCGTCATGAGTTTAAACACTTTAGGGGGACGCTTAGGACCCCGGTTACTCAGTTACGCAGCAAGCCTTTGCACCAGAATAATTATCCCTGGAATCCACGAAATAGAATAAATAAATAAATAAACAAATCACAGCGTTTCACGCTCTGTAGGCATGTACCGCTACATTTGATTCTTTGAATGTAAATATCAATGTTTACAAAAAGGATGCGTTTCACTGGAAAATGCTTTTCCGACATCAAATTTCGTGCTCAGAATTGGGTCAAATGTGCAACTAGACGGTAAATACAGGAATTGCAGATATGGCGAATGTAACGCAAATAAGAAAAAAACGGAAATAACGCTATTTATATAAATATACCATATGCATTTATTGTATAGTATTATATATCATTTATTATATAGTATTATATATTTTTTCTATCATGATTGGTCTATACGCGACTGCATCTTATTGTTCTTAGGATTCCAACCACGTTTTTCAAATTAGTGTGTACCAAATATGCAGCACTAAATTATAATAGCTAAAGGCTTTGTCTAGACTCTTTAAAAAAAAATCAATGAAAAAATATCAGAATATATCTGAAAATTAAAAAACGCGTCATGCCGCCAGTACGCATTACTAATATAGTTCACGCATTGCGAGCAGGTATGTATTAGAAATTCACTGATGACATGCTCGTATCTGTTTCGATTGCCGCATGAACAACATAGAATAAAATAATCAAAGTGACGCTAATTGTATAGATTTACCTGATATATACAAAGTGAATTTTGTGTTGGATTGATTTTCCCTGACCGAAGTGGCTTATTGCAGATACCCAGGATATCTGGAATAATTAGTCCCCCCGAGTTTAAATCTGGCACAAAGTCATCTGCAGTAGTTGTCCTCCTTGGCTGCAATTTTCTCAGAATATATTGTCTGACTCGGTATCGTTATTCTATTGTACGATACCTTATAACACGTATGTTTTGTATTAATATTAGTTTTTCTTCGTAGTGTCGTGGCGCTGCTTAATTTTAACAACTGTGCTCGTATTTCCTTATTCAGCATTAAACGATAGGACAGTAACTTTTGAAGCAAGTGCTGGTATGACCCTCCCCCACCCAAATTTAAGGAAAAATCTGTACGGCCCCTCCACTGAAAAGGATATCTCGGTCCTTCTGTAATTACCAGTAATTGTTACTGTCTTTTTTATATATAAACCTGACCATTTCACTATGAAAACAAAAGATGTAACCTTAATCTGAAGCAGATGGTTGACCTTGTCTTAATCTTGTATCATTTTCGGTTTTTTTTTCGATCGTAAATATAACGGAAACGTCTAAATATTTTTTGTACTGGAGAAATCTGTTATTAATATTGTTGTTGTTGTTGTTGTTACTAGCGGTATTATTGGTACTATTATTCTGCATCGTAGTCGGTTTATCTATACGCGTAATTGTTGCTCAATGTCAGCCTTTTTGCTCTCACAAATTGGACTGATTATTCGTGCCAAAGCGGCTCTACCTTCCGTCCACTCCTATCAACATTGATGAGGATAAATAACACGTACAAGGTTCCGCAGTTTGACCGCAGCCACTCAACCGGAGAGCTTGTCAAATTGTTACAATCTGATCAATTGACTAAATCTCCTGCTCAACGAACCGCGAGAGGCCGGAAGGAAAACACATGCTTCCCAATAACTCTCTCCTGCACGAAAAAAAAATGCCCGGCCAAGATTAGAGAGGCAACCTTTTAGGCTGCATGTCCCTTGTGTGCGCCAGCCTTTGGGCTCCGCCCCCAAAATAATTGAGAAGAGTCTTTCTTATGAATACGAGAGCTGCATGGAGCTACCCCCGCGCAGACATAAGCTGACACGGTGTGTATAACAGACCCTTTACCCTCTACTGTAAATTAAGTCCCACCCCACCCCCAATGCACGGTAGCACAAAGAAACACACCTCCCATCTAGACTCTAGACGAATTACCTCATCTTTCTTCCGTGGCTTCCAGTTCGCGGACCATGTAACCTGCGCGGTGTTCTCTGCAGTCATAGAGATGGACAGATAAAACAATGCACGTCGCTTACTGTCTTCAAATCATTGTGAGAAAAGGCAGACTTCTCTCGGTGCATATACTACAGTAATCGAATGATCGATGGAAATTTAAAATCTAAATTCTGCATTAAAAACAATACCATTTTAAGTATTTTAAACTATGTGTATCGTGTGATTTAGCTAAAACATGTTGAAAACACACATACATTATATAATTGCATGTATGAATATAATTGCATAAATCGATTTATTCGTGGAGTGCCGTAATTACAATAGGATTAGTTGACCATCGCAAATTTAATTACTATTATTGAGGCGCGATGTTTAACATATAAAGTAATACATGTTTCCCCCTCTAATTTCAGTGTATCTGCTTCAGGAAGTGGGCGCTACAGGGAAATGTGATACTGTATTTAAAGGTTTCTCAGATTGCCTGCTCAGACTGGGCGAAAACATGGTGAACTACCCACAGGAGCTGGACGATCGAGAAAACCTACAGACCATCTGTTCGTAAGTTGAGCTCCTTCACCCTGCAGACTTCGCTTTGTACGGCATGGGACACGTGCACCACGACCCAGTTAACGCAGACGGGGATTGGGGGACAGATGGCACGAGACTCCGCATTAATTCGGAAGCGCCAGAACCAGCAGCGGGTGTGGGTGTTCATGCGAGGTCCACATTCACGTCGCACCCATTAATTGCAACCAGATAGACCAGCCCTACAAAAAAGGGGACGGCGGGGTCAGCGTCAATTACGGGTATTGGATTAGCATGGCGAAATCTCACGGCTTCGGTGTCTCTGTCACTTATCGGTGACAAATTGGGATGTCACACCCAAACACAATTGCATGTAGCTTAACGTTTATTAAGCTGACGAACTATTCAACCGAATTGCAAATAGCAAATTGCAAGGGTCTGGTAAAAAAGCGAATTTTATTTATGGTATACAATATTTAGGTTCCCGATGCAATAATTCGAATATTTTTGTATGATTTTTTTTTCTCGATTAGGTCCCACCTCATAAAACGCTAGATTGGTAGAAATAAATGTTACGGAGTATAATTTGGATGGGAGTGGCGAAGCATGTGTTTCTGCGCATGTCTCTGCCTACTGTAGTCCGAAAATAGGTTACGGCGCCGGTCAGGTGCGTCTCCTTGCCAGCATGCATGCTGCACAACTGTGCAGGACAGGATAGATTGAAAGTGTGTGATTTCCCATGGGGAGAAAAGATTGTAACGTGAATACTGCATTGGAAGCAAACCCATGTGTCCCGATGTTTGGAACTCATAATTTATTGCGAATATATAAACTCGGGAGACAGCCTCCTTCTCAATCAGGATGAGCGGCACCGCCGAGCGAATGTCTGTATGTGACTGACAAACACATAATACTCCAGTGCTATAAGACGATTCACCGTCCAAGCATGCGTCCCGCAGCCCAAATCAATGGTGAAACGCTGGAAGATGTCAAATACAGGAATACCACGAACGTTAAAATGTCTTGAACATGAAAAAGAAATACATGCATTTAAATGATTAAATATTCACAACAAATGTAGTTATGACGATGATCATTGCAGACCAGAGTATAATATTATTTTTTACGACAATTAAAATATATAGTAATGCATTGCTTTGAATGATTTAATGTTTTTATAGCCAAAGTAGAGATGCAATCCCCTAATTATTATTATTATTATTATTATTATTATTATTATTATTATTATATTTGACAACAACAACCACAACAATAATAATCATTTCTCATATAATTTCCCAAGTTTAATTACTGTGATATAAACATCCTCGTTTTGCGTATATTTTTCAGATACTGGGACGATTTCCATGCCTGTGCCACCACTGCCCTTGCGGATTGCGAAGGAGGGGCGACCGAGCTGTGGGAAAAACTCAAAAGAGAATCCAGAAACCTGGAGTTCCGTGGTAGCCTGTTCGAACTGTGCGGAGGAGGCAATGGGGCGTCGAGACCTAGCGGCCGCCTCGGCGTCACGATGCTTCTGACGGCACTTCTCGCGCTAGTGACATGGCTCGCTTTCTAAGAAGCAAAAAAAAAAAAAAAAAAGTTAAAAAACGAAACAAGGAGAGCAAAAAAGGAAAACAAGATAATACAAAAGAGAAAAAGACTATCAACATGAAAATAACAAGAGAAACGTTTAGCGATAAAATTCATCCAACTGTACGCCCAACTGGAGTTGTATACACCAGAAGAACAAGGTTATTCAGAAGAGTCGACATCCTGATATTGAATCAAACACCGGCATACCGTCCTCTGGGGATTCTCCGGGATCTTTGACCTGGGGTCAATTTCAACACACGTCTATTTCAGCAGCGCTTCAACAGGAGATACTCAAACGAGGTCATCTCACTCAAACACAACTGTGGTACCTGCAGCAGTTGGTTCACAGGACAAGGAATCCAGCAATATGAACTATAGGCAAATACAAAGCGTATATTGTGTAGATAAATACCATTCGAAGCACAATCTGATGTCCCGGCTTAAAGGCTACTATGGTTAAATCTCACACATAGCGGCCGCAATTCAACTCTGAACAACATTACAAAATGCAGAATTGCAATTAATCCCAGGTCTGCTTCTACACGATCCAGTAATAAATGTGTTTATTTATATATTTCCATTTGCCAAGTGCATCACGTCAAGCCAAGTAAAAAAAAAAATGGAGACCGAAGGAGGATATTAGTGCTGTGATGAAGTTAGACTCACACAACCACTGTCCGAACAACGACAGCAAATGGATTAAGGGAATGCGTAAGGAACTGAGGACATTCAACTATGGGTGACTGAGTGGCCTGATATATATATGATATATATATACATATATGATATATATGATATATATGTGAAGAATGATGTGACTGTTTCCACTGCACTCCACATGGTGTTTCTGACATTCCATGCATCAGATAAAAAAAGAGATGTAACGTCACCACGACAACATGCCGGCTGCGAAATTAATTAGTGGAATGGAGTGAAATTTGCTAGCTTTATTTGATGTTGCCGAGGCATAGATCACGTTTCACTGTATTTTGTTTGTTCGTTTATAGAGATGTTGCATATAATCCCTAACTATTCCAAAAGTATAAAAAAGATAAAGGGATCTATATATATATCAAATCATTTTCAGAGATAAAAAACAGAGATAACTAAACCCTAAAAGATTTTAAATCAGAGTACTTATTATATAGGCATATTAAAAACCAGATTGCTACAAAGTATAAAAATATATTAAATAAATCAGTTATTGTTTGAAACTTAAATGTGTGGTTTTCTTCGGGGGGAAGACAGGCGGACCGAGAGTTCGGTTCGGTCATTCCAAGTCAATCCGAAACGAAAATTATGGCCATTGTAACTGCTCTGTAGGCCCAATGGACTCGGTTTACCGTGTTGTTTGTTATATCGGTCGCCTACCGTAGTTGGATGTTTCGAAATTTTTGGCAATTTTCCTTATTCTTGATACTGGGGGTGTGATTTGGGAAAAGGAAAAAATAACGGACGATAGTTCCATAAAGGGAAAGACAACTTGTTTTCATAATTAATAAGACATTTCTGACTGAGCGTCCGGAGTCCCTCCCCCCTCCCTCCCTCGGGGTAGGCGGAGAGTCAATTTCCGTCAACGACCTATTTTTAGCATAGACTCTGTGGTTTTGTTAAATTACATTTTAAATGACTGCCATTTAAAAATTTCTTGTATCGATTTACTAATTTACCTAGTGTCAACGTTTGATGTAGTAGAGAAACAAAAATGCAACGTGAATAAAAATGTAAAAATTATATATAAATTTCATAATAACGACCAGCATATTGTTCAATATAAATAGATGGTTAGTCTCAACATTTAGAATCTGTGAAATCTCCGAGCCAATCCGGTTATTTTTCGTTTTTCTAGACGCAACAATTACGTTACAAAAAATTAAGCAACAGACCTAATGTGTGTCAGTAACGAGTAAGACTAAATATATTTGAAACTTGTGTTTAGCAGGTTGTAACAAAAATTGTATTTTGGATTTAAAAAATGATTATTCGCAGACAGAGCTATTCTCTGTCCTTCGTTCATGTAATTTGTGTGTTGGTTTTGACTGTATAGAAGCGGTACATTTATTCCGATATACGTCGAAGATTACTAAATATTTTAGTGGACTTAAGACTTAAGACATTACATTATTGGCGTTGCGTCGACTTCTTGAAGTCTACTGGACGGTAGCTCTGAAAACGCAAGATTAAATTCCAAAAACTACAAATATCGAATTGTAAAAAATTGATTATAACAGCATTTTGTTTTAACCTTCTTGTTTTAAAAGATATGAAGGTGCCTGCTATTTTATTTTTCCTGTTTTCGTTTGTCAACGTGCACAATTTCACAGGCGAAAGAGCTCGTATCATAAACCAGAAAAGAAATAAATTTCCTTTCCTGTGATCAATTTGTAATAAATAACCTAGACGTTTAATAAATTACTCATGAATTACTTATATACAATAACCACAAGCGTGAATTACAATTTTACCCTCAAGTCTATCTGGACTTGAGTTTGAAGTAAAATTGTCAGATTCAATTTTCCATTAATTTGCGTGAAACCAATAAGAAACCTATAACAGGAAAACAGTTATATATGCACCTGCAAAATTAAATACATTTGAACACGCAGTTATTGCGCATATTGTACGTGTTCAAATTAGAAATTAGTTTTAAAGTATATTTCACAAACATACAGCAAACGCCCATGGTTCTATAGACGGACAAATCATCTTGTATTTAAGCAATCAGAGAGAGTTGCCCCGAAAGTTGAAAATCGTCATATTATCAGGATAAGAGACAATGATCTAATTAGGTGGTCAGTAATTTGTAATGTTTGCATCACGTGACTTCTAACGTTTTGATTTACATATGTTAAATGGTGCATCCTATTCTTCTCCCAGGATTACTCACACCATCACTGGAATATTCGTAATGAAGCCTGGGAAGGCGGAAAAAAATACGGGAGAGAGGGACTCAAAATTATTGGGTAAATGTTGCCAAAGCTCCTCTCTGGATGGGCGAACTCCTCTTCCGGATAGTTCCGATACTCCCGCCATTTGAAAAGAGGACAGAATTCTCCACCCCCTGCATCTTAAGTCGAGTAAACAAACAGCATAAAATATTAACATGGTCTGGGCTATGGATAAAAAACAGCCGATTAACCGAGAAACTTCCATTATCTACACCACAAACAAAGCAGGATCCGTAAAAGAAAAACCACCTGACCATTCCAGTTAGTCATTTTATTGTTCTGCAAAAAAAATAAAAAATCAATGCTTCAAGGTTATTGTTCTTCTCTCAGTGGTGTTGTATTTTTCATGAGTTGAGGCAGCAGTTTACTTGCAGAAACGTTTACTAGGCACGCTGTTCTCTTCTGGGTGTATAAAGGACATGGCTCTTGTAGTGAAATCCTTCCATATTTCAGTAGGTAGGACACTGGCCTATTCACACACTGCTGATGGCTGTGATATGTACGTCCAGATCAAGCAAACAGGGTGTGTGCACACATACATGTGGATGAGTGGATTATGGTGGCTTTTTAACTACATATTATGTGGCTTTTTCAATGTATTCCTTTTCTTGAATTATTTATGTTTTACATTTTTTTCTGCCAATGAACCTGTCTGTCCTCATTACTCCTGCAATGCATTCTCTAGAAAATCTAGTGGTTATAGAATTGCGGAATAACAGTGCATGCCCAAACATGTTCTAGGACACCTTGCCAGTACACAGTTTGGCGCTGACCTGCTGGAACAATGGTCTCCAGGAAAATCCTATTGTTCCTGTGGATATGGTAGGGTGGGTAGTGAGGGGGGGGGGCACCATCCAATCAGGTACGCATACATTTGCACTTAAAAGTGCAGTATCGAATAATTAATGTCCCTGCAAGATGGTGTCTTCTCATCCATGCCTCGCCTACATAGACGTGTCCTCTTCTGGCCCTGGTGGCTGCCGTACTGGAGCTTCAAAACAACAACCAGCTTTGAAATCAAATGTCAGCCACAGGAAATGTCCATACAAGTGCATTATGGGATACGTGCCCTACTTTTTTGTTTTTACAATGTAGCATTCTGTTCAGAATGATGCAGGGGGATGTAGGAATGGCAGAAATATTCCGACTTCACGTTGACCAGGGTCTTCTGGGCAAGCGATACAGACACAGCAAGCCTGTTTTAGATTTAAGGGACGTCGTTGTGCCTTTTTTCATCCGAGCGGCGCTGTGCCATATTGCTTTCATGCTACACAGACGATGGAACATGATTAGCGGCAGAGGGAGTGGGGTGTTTGAGGCTCTGCCTGCCAGAACGAGAATTTGGGTCCTCTTAGATTACTGATAGTTATATTATGGCTGCAAAATGGCATCACAAAACCCTGGTGGCTCCCAGTGCGATTTGCAGAGCCAATGTTACACGGCAGAAGCATTAATAATGTAGGCTTTTCGGTATTTTTATATTTCTGCCTGAATCTCAGGCATCGTTTGGAGAGGCAGAGGGCCGATGTTCCACACCCGGGGCCGGCCGAGTGCCACAGACAATAGCATCCGTAACGATTTCCACAAACAGCCCAGAAAACAAATTTAGAAACATCTTTTTGGTTTCAGCCTTGACACATTGTAGCGAACAGAATTTAGGCCCATATATATTTCGGGGATTTCTGGTTCAGTATAACATGTTAGCTGGACTGAACGAAGCACCCACAGGAAATCACACATTAGTTCATGGGCATTAATTATGGGAGGGTTATAACCCCCCACCCCCCAGTAATCAAACCCAGCCAATACAACCACACAACCCCCTGGGCCTCCGTAAATGGGTGGACACCTCAGCCCCTCCAATGCTCAACCCACAGTTATGCCCTTGCATTAGCTAGGCAAGCACACGTTAGCTAGTGAATCATATGTTAGCTAGTAAGTCACGCACTAGCTAGCAAATCACAGGGTGATACACGATTATTGTAACACCAACTTAGGTGTTTTCTTCAACCCATGTGCAAAATCTGAGGAGCAAAACCACAAAACTGCCCAGGCTCACATTATAGCATTTCCTTGCTTATTAAGCAAAACTGACTAGAATATGGCGATGGGCTGGCCCCCCATCCTGGGTTGGTCCCCGCCTCGTGCCCGTAGCTTGCGGGATGGGCTCCGGACCCCCCGCGACCCTGAACGGATAAGCCGGTTGGAAGATGGATGGATGGATGGACTAAAATATGGAACATGGAATAAACTGTGATGGCTGTTTATTCCAAAATGGCAAAATTACAATAAAAATACACAACATTTGGCTGTTTTAATATCAGAGCGGTGTTCTCCATACTATGGAAATAACTTACAAAATCAGCACTCAGATATATTGGCACTAGTAAGGCATTCCAGGGCGGTGTGTCGAAGCCAATGAGATTATCTGTAGGAAATTGGGGCCTGCTGCAATTTTGGTTGCGTTTTGCGTTTTCTGGTTGGTTATAAGGTTTCGAACGGTAGGAGGAGCTGCACAGGAGCCTAAATGAAGCTCAGTCAAGGTGAGAAGCTCTCCACACATTTCCTGACACAGGCGGGGAGGCCACTGAAGGTGGTTGACTAGATGAAGAAAAACTATGTGACCCAGCCAGCATCCGCTGCAAACATCCAACCATCTTCTGAAACCACTTGACCTATTCAGGGTCACGGGGGGTCCGGAGCCTATCCTGGAGGCTATGGGTGCAAGGCAGGGAACAACCCAGGGTGGGGCGCCAAGCCATCGCAAGGCTGCTACAAACATGGCTCTGAAATCACATACTGCAATTACTGCTCACAAAAATCCATTATTCTCTTAGCAGAGTGCCTTGTTTTTTTTGTGATAAACTGTGTATATTAATGTCTGTTATAAAAGCTTACATGATATCTCCTAAAGCAGGAGCCTCTCCTCATGTATTGCTTTAAACGAATCACAATTTGCATTTTTATCATAATTTTTTTGACTTCCTGGCAGAGGCGGTGAAATGTATCGTCCATCAGCTCACATCCATTCAGCTTATCCAGCCGCGAAATGTTCTTTAGGGTAAATTGGCATCTTCCTGCCTTTTAGCTTGTTATGCCCTCGTTAAGTGGCTGCCTCGCCCTCCTTGAAAGCATCCAGAGGGTCTTCGGGGGAAGCAGATCACGGTTTAACGGCGGAGCCGAGCCGGATTGTTAGC
>JAODKK010000079.1:12996555-13011917 GCA_026774405.1 Petrocephalus microphthalmus | reverse complement strand
GGTACCTTTCTGTCTTTTTTTTCAATTGAACCTGCTCACACCTTTTATTTTTATTTTTTATATATATGTATGTGTGTCTGTATATGTATGTATATATAAAATGTGTGTGTGTGATGAGAGAGAAATATATTAATATAATATAATACCCATGCATGAGAACCAGTTTGTGTCCTTTAATGACACAACAGCTGAGCATGGCGAATAATTTAACAAACCATAAGATAGTAAATATCATCCAGGTCATGATTTGCTGAAGCGTTTTAGCGAACTAAAGGAGCAAGTCTCTGGCTACATCCCAACCAAACACAACCTCCATAGGATCCGGTCATGAACCGTAAAGCTGCTGGGAAATGGGCGATGGGTGTGAGGAACCTTAGCCTTTAAGCATCCCCCCACCCTGTGGTCCCCGCCCTGCATCCCTCTCACACCTGCTTTATTGGCTGAAGCCCCTCCCGTGTCTGCATCTCATTGGCTGCTTTTCAGTAACACTCTTCTTCCATCCTCAGGTGACTGTTGGGCAGATGTACTCGGCCCAGAAGACCATTGTGGAGGAGAAGGTGGTGCAGGACCCAGTCTGAGTTGTCAGCTTCCGCCCCCTCATCCCCGCCCAACAGGCTGGAGGGGTGGGGGGTTTGTTAACGTCAGCATGAAAGCAAGGTGTAATATAATATGGTCTCACTCTGATATTCTGTACTGTCAGCCTGTGCCTTTTCTATGACTTTAGTGTATATTACTATATTTTATATTTTTTGCAATTTGACAAGCCGCTGTAAAGTATGCACTTCTAATACAATCTTGTGTGATGTGTATATAAAATATAATCATATAAAATGATACTAAGCTATTTGAGCACGAGGATGATGTGCCTGTTCTTAAGAATCACGGTGACTCTGTGGACCAGGCATATTCCCGGTGCCGCCCAGCGCAGAAGCGGCACAGCAGTGCAGCGCGCACTTACCTCCGCGGTGCCTCACAGGGAGGCTGTGTCTCAGACCTCAGCATGTCACCAGGCTGGTACAGTGATGGGAACGGTGGTTTTTGGAATTGATAACAGGTGGGATAATTATGCACTGAGATAAATGGGGGCATCGACAGCTCGTGGTAATGCCACCTGCTGTTGGGTAGTTTCATTTCGTCCATATCCTCTATTTTTTTTTATGTATATTCCTGGTTTCATAGTAAAATACCAAATATTTTGATGTATGGAACTGACTTATTAGGCTAATAGTGTCAAATTTATTGCACCAATCCAATGAATGAGGGAAACCAGGCAATGCATAAGAATGTATCACTCAACACGTGCTGAAACACCTAACCATCACCACATATGCGGGACTTCTGTGATTGGCCAGCATGCGTGGCCAAGGAAGTGACATCACTGACATCCCTTTAGTCCGCTTTAATCCACTCTTCCCTATTGGCTAGGCATCCTAAACTTTATGCCCATTCCTCTGTCCATCTTATTTGATTACTTGAAGACTGTCATCAACACGTACATCCAGCTTGTACTTACAGGATGCAAATTGTATAAATGTTTGCGAAACATAAAATAGCGCTTGATTAATATAGGGTCCCTGCTAACAACCTCATGTTCCGAATCAGGAAAACAGGGTTTCTGTTCATTTAATAGTGCCCTTGCTGGGATGAAATCCAATGTCTCTACAAAGAGGCTTTATTGGGCTTTTTTTCCAGGGACTGGAAGGAATTTTGCCTTAGCTGGGAATAACATATAAACAAATCTTTTTTTTTTCCTCTGGCGATCCAAGCATTAGATCAAAAACTGCATATAAAATAATTTACTTATCCAGAGATCAATACTGATCTGATATATTAATCTTCTTCTTAAAGCAGATGATTTTCCAGGTTATAAAGTAATTCTGGGGGCCCTCTCTGGGGAGAGCCTCTCCCCCACGTAAAAAAGCAGGTAAATTTCCACACTTGATGAAACGGGAACCGTTACAGCTCAGACCAAAGGGTCAGATTTCTCTCCTGGTGGGGGGACGGTCTGTCCCTTCGACTGGGGCGTAGACCCCATACTTCCCGTCACCCATCTGGCCGGATGTCCCTCTGAGGACTGTTCCAGGTGCCCCTTCCACAGCTACAGGTGTGGCAGCCCTACGCCTACCCCCCTTAATCAATGAATTCACTGAATTACAACAGAAAGTTCACACTTCATTCTCACTGTTTATTGACATAATAACTCTACCTGATTAAATCGTTCATGAAATGGATTATAATAAAAGTGCAAGGCCGTACATCATCTACCACATTGCAGAGGCAGCTAGTATTATCATATCTCTCGTAATTGTTATAATACAGCCATTTGTTCGACCTAATTAATGGTAAGATATTACATTAAATTCGGAATCTCTAATGATTTCATCCTAAAATATCTACAGGGTGCCGGTAAGGAACAATGTCAAAGCAATAAAGCCAGGTTTAACGTGGGTGGAAAACGTAATTTAAAGAGTGATCACACCTCCCCAAGGCTGGGTTAAAGCAGAGCCTGCCAGGGCTGGCACTTACAGGACCGAAAGCTTTGCGGTCAGACCGAGCTGGATTCGGCATCGCCCCTGTTTACTTTGCGTTGGTGCCTCAGACTGTAATTGCGGCCCTCGTTGTTGTCCCAGAAGTCGCCCTGGTCAGTCCTGCAGTAGACTGCGAAGTGCACCGAGGACCCGACATCCAGAAGCGGGGGTGTGTGCACAGTAAACTCATAGCGCTCCCCGGCCACGGCGTCCCCATGCCCCGTTGCGAGGCTCGCCTGCACGTCCAGGAAGGAGCGCCAGTCGGTGAAAGTGTACCTCACACCCACCTCCTTTCTGCAGCAGCCGGGGGTCAGGGCTCTGATTGACCCTCGGATGTCAAAATTATAGACGGTGACTTTTTCTAGCGCTACCCGACAGCGCTGGAGCTGAGCGTCAAAGCCCCCCGTCTCCGCGGGCATCTGGAACGCTGGCACAAAACGCGCAGTGCCCGGCTCGGAATTGCGCGCCTGGCGCTGGGCGTCCGGACTTCCCCGGTCGTGCTGCGCAGGTCGATTCGGACCCAGGGAGTCCTCGGTCAGGCTGAAGTGCTTCACAATCGCCAAGTTTAAGCCAAGCGCGTCCGCGAACTGAACCCGCTTCTTGCAGCCCTCGGGGGCATCGCCAGGGGAAAGGGGCAACGACTCTGTCCTCCGCTTGCCTTTCGCATCGTCGTCCGGATGCTCCAGCACCAAGTGTGAGAAAACTTCCTCCAGTTGCGCGTCCAGTCCAGGAAGCATCTCCTCAGCCCCTTTCAGTTTACTTCTCTCCAAATGACTCCATTCCTGCACGGTGTCCTTAAGGGAAGAGGTCTGTGCAGAGCAGTCTGGCGAGCGGCTCTGGATATCCATGAAATGCACTGTTAAATTGACCACAATATGATTTTTAGGCGCTTAACTGGAAAAAAATTATCCTCTACCAAGTGACCGAAATGCAGCTGCCTGTTGCCGTCTAGCATCAACTTTAACTTTTGCACTGCGTCACGGTAGCGCCGCAATTAATGAGGAAATACACCGTTAAGCCTTGTGACCGGGGGCCGATGCGCTGGGGACGGCTCCGATCTCTGCAGTCGCGTTCCTTTAAATACTTAAAAAGTATTTACATTTATATTAGTCTTAGGATTATACGCGCAGAGGAAACTGGAAATGACGAGGATTTTGGTTTCGTTTAAATAATTTAAAATGTCACCTGTCTCTGTTTTCGTAATACGTATGGAAATTAATATTTGAAAATCCTAAAACGGTGCCTTAAATTTGCTGTAGTAACAGGTTGACCATATGCCTGACCATATGATTTTTTTTTTTTTTAACATTTGACAAGTAGTTTATTAAGGGCTGTCTGAAAGGTCCGTTTCGATAAACTGGGAATTAATCGCGTAAAATAAACTCTGCGCCAAGATAAATGCAGCTGGACCAATAAGAACAGGCCAATGTTCACTTTCTCATCAGTGTCACGTACCTCACCTCGTCCACGTCTTTCATTGTGGGAAGATACAATAAGAAGGAATTGGTGTGTGATTAAATACCTCCGTAACAAACCAGTTTAACATTTTTGCAATATTTTTAATTTCATTATATTGAATACGGAGAAAACAAATGTTACTATTATTTTTTTTGCTTTCTATAACAACATACGCATAAAAAATCATTTAAGTTGACATATTGGCAGCGAAATGTGTTTTCCAATATGATAAATCGGTTTCACTAGCTGAACAAACTGTCTTATTGGAAAAGGTTGTGAATGACATTTATAATTACTGTCTTTCCGAATTTCGTATTATTTTACTTGTAAGTTATAAAAGCATAGCTCGGTGGGTGACGTAACTTCCGTTTTTACCGGGATGTGGCGTAGATGGGTGGGACCTATTAGATGGCTGCGATTGGTCCTCAACTAGATGAACAGACTGAAAGTAAACATTTTCATATGAGGAATTGTGAAGAGTAGCTGAGTTAAATATTGCTGCAAATAACCGAGTTTTATTTTGTTACACTAGCACAATTACTAACAATGTATCCTGAATTACAGAAGTCTCCGAGAAATATATTAGTATGTGAGAAATCCAATTTTATGAATGAAAAATCCAAACACGACTTACACGTGCTCAAGCACTATTTCAACTACAAGGTGAGTGTCAGTGAAACGTTTTAGACTTTTCTTTACTGTCGGAGTTTAAGTGATAAGTAATCTTACAAAACTTAAGAGTAACGATCTTAACAGATTTTTTTCAGTTTCACTTTACTGTTTGTTAACCGAGGGTCTTGCAGTATACTTACTTACTTATCGCGACCATACACATCTTAAGAGCAATTTTCGGAAGCTTTTTTTGGGAGTTTTTAACATCGTCAATTCCTGCAGGTATCTGTTTTCATACCCGAATGCGGAATCCTTCCATCGGAACTGAACGATGCCATCAACGGTTTCACAAAATATTATCTGGTTAAGGATTTACCTGTGTATGAGTTGGTGGAAGAAGAATGTTTAGAGAAAACTGTAAAGAAAGGTAAAAGGACATAAAAATGCATGCATCTTTCCCTTCCCGAGACACTAGTACAGATAGAGGTCGATGTTCTCGGTGGTTCAACTGTTTAACTGGTTGCGCTGTTTTATGCTGTGTGATGTAGGTCATTTCTACGCCTTGTCTTACAACCGGAGAATCGACCAAGATGACGTCGTTGCCATCCTCCCAAATGGTAGGAGAAATTATCTCACGCCGCACAATTATGAACGCATATAGCTCTTACAGCATGCTTGGATCTGATGTTTCTTAGGTCAGATGATTTTGTCTGTAAATAAAGACACTTATGAACAACTGGGTCTGGAGGGGAAGGCATCACAGTACACCCACAAACAGCCCATGAGATACGGTGAGTTTTTGATGGGTCCATCTTATACATCACTGTGCAAAAGGTTTATGGTGTTTTGCATAGCTGATCTATTGAAGTTTCTCCTAATGTCTTTATTTATAGTGGTGACTGTAGACCTCACAGACAAATCCATGGTTCCGGGCTCAAAACGGTACAATCGCGTATTGTGGGCACTTAAAGAAAAGGTGGCAATTAAAATGGACTTCTTGCTGGCCAGACACAGCACTGGTAGGTAGACTGTTTGCTAGCAAAGGGATCCAGGTTTGAACATCACTGTCCTAGTATTTTATACAGACACATCACAAATGTGAAATTCTCAACTGTAGGATTTTCCCACATCCTGATTGGCTGGGGCTTCCTGTGTTTATAGAGGCCAGTGAAGGAGGCGTGCTGCCTTCCCGTCTCTCCCAGTACCACTGCAAGGAGCTCCAGGCGTCCATCAGCATCCAGAAGCTGAGCAGCCTGCCCTGTCCTGTCCTGCATAGCCGTGACATTCGGGGGGAGGGCAGCTGTGAGCTGCGCCAGTTCCTGGAGTGGCTGGGGGCCGTCACCATGGAAATCGACTGGTGAGGCAGGTCATCACGACCTCAACTTGTAAACTCCAGCACCTTCCTCACTGTGTGTAGCCCAGTTTCAGTTACTGCTGCCTCATACATTTTTAAATAAATGACTATTGAGTATTGACATATACATCTATAGGCATCTCACCACAGCTGACCTTGAACTCACCAAGTCTTGTAGTTTCAAAGACGCCGTGTGCCGGTTGTCTGGCCAGTGATTTGGCCCTAGTGAAGGTCACTCAGCCATTTCCCCCTGCCCGTATTTTCTGCATTCAGCATGTCGCTTATGAGCACCCAATGTTAGCTTACTGTCTAATACATCCTAGACCCTGACACGCACCATTTTTTACGAAATAGTCAACATTATATGGTTGTTTTCTGTACGTAGGGGTGGTCATAATGTCTTGGCTTATCGGTATATAAATAATAATAATGATAACATTTCTGTAATTTTATTTAGTATGATAGTATGATAAACCCTGAAAACTGTCTCCGTATATCCATGAGGTGCAATCCGAAAGTGCAAAATATACATGACAGCTCTATAGCAAACAGGAAGCTGATGTCTGAAAAATCAGACGCTCCAAACCACTGATGGTCATTGGGCAACTGAATGCTTGCAGCAACAATGATGCGACCAGCTTCATGTCCACATACTCGTGCCCGGAACCGCAGAACACCCTCAGCCAGGCCTTGCTGTGCTCCATCACCGGCTTCTTACTGCCTGAGGACATACAGTCGCTGCTGGAGAAGCTGCGGTAAGCTGGGGAGCCGTCTCTTCCCCCCCCCCCAGCGCGCCTTTGGCCCCATCCACTGAAGTTTGCATTGCTGTGTTCTCGCCGTCAGGACGTACTTCGAGCAGCCCAAGCTCATGTCCTGGCTGTCGCTGGCGGTGCACGGCTTCGCCGACAGCCCCGTGTCCTGGGCTACAGCGGAGCACGGCTTCCACAAGGGTGGTGAGAACTTCTATGGCTTTGTGGTCTTTGGGAACCAGGACTACTGGCTGCACATGGGCATAGGGGCGAACGATGGCTGCCCTCCGTGACGCATCTCACTGGTTCCATGCGATAAAGAGAGCAGCCAGGCAAACAATGGGCCAGCAAGCTGCCGGACTGATGGAGCTGTTAGCCGGCTGTGCTCAGAAACATCACAGAAAAATCCAGTTCAGGTAGTGTAATGTAGTGTTTCTCAGCCCTGTCCCCAGGGACTCCCAGATCGAGAGTTGGGAGGGAGCAAAAACATGGACAGTCTGATGGTCCTAGAGCACTGGGTTGGGAAACACTTGTGTAATGGGCCAGAGATGGCGTTCCTGTCCAATATGGACATAGAAACTTTATGTATATTTACCTCCTCTTAAGATCTGTATACAGATTGTGGAATAATGTAAAATAGTGTAAGAGCATCTGTACTGTAACATTGTTTCTAAATGTACTGTAAGTGGAAGGACTGGTATTACAAGCTGGACCTATTCCAGTTGCAGGTTTTTGTGTTACATAGTGAATGTTTTCAATAAATGGAGAAACGCTCAAATTAGTCATGATGTATGAAATGTTTATTTTGACTGGTGTGCATTTGCTGAATATTTCATATTAATCTATAAAATCTCTGCAGATTGTACAGTATAATATTTATAGATCATTAGAAACAGGTCCCCAAGAAAACTGTAGCAGGGGCTGAGGCTGAAGGCAGATGCACTGTAGCTGCCCAGCCTGTAGAGAGGGGTACTTAAAGGGTCATTCCCTGCATATGTGCTTGACAGTACAAAAATAGATTGTATGTGAATAAATCCTCGGTGTATAATCAAAAGTAACTTAAAAGTAAGCAGGTTTATTTTCTAGCAAGGGAGCAGGCTTGGATTCAGCATTGGTAGGGACCAAATCACCCCCCAAAACAACATTGGTAGGTAGTCACCAGGAAACTCGCACTAAACCTTCACAAAACACTTGTGGTATGAATGCTATTAGTTCACAGGTATTCTAGCAGGATGGGATGACAATGGGGACCAGATTCCACATCCACAGAATATCCCATGTAGTGCATATCTCACAGCACACTTACCAGCGCCAACCGATTCTCTAATTAAAGCTTTCGTAACATAGGGATTCATTCCAGGATGCTCCATGTCTCGAGGTGCAGTAGTCATACCAAACTCACAGGGCCTAAAAAGAAATACAGTGGAATAGGACCATTTTGAGGGAACCAATGTTGTAGTGGGGACTAGAGAATGGGAGTGACCGGCAGAGGGCGCCACCACCACATACCCTCAGCATTTTCCCTCAAAAAAGTTTGTAGGACAAAGACGGAACTTTGCCAAAACACTGTCACCTTGTTGCAGTCTGCGGTCAGCTGAGTAGTGGGGAAAAGCCTATGATGTTTATTTCCCATGCATGTTTGCCGCATGCGTGAAGGTCGAAGGCTCTGATGCCCCCTCTTGCCAGTTATAAATATTACATAAATAAAACGCTGATTTAATGCATCAAAAACGCTCCGTACATTCAGCATTCATTCACACCCACAGTCTCCTACAATGCAAGAAACCACACTGAAGACGACATATCCAGCCCATAGTTCAGGTCTCTGATCCAGGTCCCAAGGCTCCCTTCACATGAATTTTCTTTTTATAGAATGATTTGGGAATACTCATGAATATTCATGAAAAGCACCACCTGATTGGCCAGCTCATTAATATTAATGAGACTGACAGGGCACTCAGCCTGGGCCACATCCTGGGATGTCTTTGGTGGCCACAGTGGTGCACAGAAAGCCTCGATGGATGGCAGCTCGGCAGAATGGTAGGGGGAGCCTGGCTTACGCTCTTCCCTGGACCTGGCCAGCATGTCACATAAGAACCCCCCCCCCTCCCCGACCCAGTCGTACAAACAAGCATAACAATACATCACATCCACAGCAGTGACATTTTTGTTATTTTCCCACTTCGTCAAAACAACCAAGTGACAGTTTAATACTTAATTTAATAAATTTAAAAAATGAACCTAGACCACAGATTTATATTAACAATAAAAAATATTTGGTGTAACATGTTTCAGCTAAAAAAAGATTCATGCCCAGCTGTGACTAAGATTAAAAACATATACCAACAAGCTATTTAAAAGCGAATCTTACATATGCCTTGTTTTGACTGAATACCTCTGGTTTAACCAAACTGTGGTGTGCGCCTCCCTGGTGGGGCATGATGGAATTGCAGGGGGGGGTGGTTAAGGGGATTAAAAAACAGAAGTGTGTGCGTGTGGGGGGTCTTTAGAAATATTAAAAATAGTGATATTTGGATTGTCCAAAATTTCCCTGGACTTTGATAAGGTTTATACAGGAAAACAGGCACGTCTCTATGAGCTGCAAGGTAAAGTTTATGTGGGGTCAGTGTGTGAGTGTGTCGGGGGGGTGCAAGTCTGAATACCACTCAGGTCTACTAATGCTGCAATTCGGAGCCCATCCTGCACGATGAGCTGTGGAAGGTCCTCTGGACATCCAGAGGCTGCAGAAAATGGAAAACTGATGGACAGGCAGGCCAGTCCTTCCTAGGCACACCCCCACAGTGGTGGCCCCTCCCACAGGCATGCAGTCTCACCTGCACCTACAGAAGACCACGCCAAGGTGCGTACTTTATTAGTAAGGCTTGTTCACACATACAAAAATAAAAGCAGCCCAGCCTTCAGGCTTAAATACTAAGCAAGACATGTCTTGTTCACACTGCAGTTCCTCCTCCCAAAGATCTCCCAAAAGGGTGAGCCTAACAGTGCTGGAGTTGCAGGTCCAATATTTTGTACGCGGATGAAGGGCACTTAAGAGGCAAAGGATGCTGGGAAGGTGGAGTTCTCTTAGATGTACTTCATTGAGATTAAGACTTGTAAGGAACCCCTTCTTCCTTTTCCACACATGGCTCTTGGGAGGTGAGGCGGGGTCCCACCTCACCTTCCCGGTGATACAGATCCAGCTGCTCCCACAGAAACACACACAGACTTCCGAGATATAGAGTCAATCCCACCAAAGTGTAGAGTTGCTGCGGCTAGAGGTCATCAACCTTCTTCTGCAGGTACTTGAGGATGGAGTCCAGGCCCTGTGGCGAGCTCCACACTCTTTTGAGGGCCTCGCACTCATGCTCATTGGCCTGTTCCAGGGCGGCCTTGGTGCTGCTGCGCACCAGCGCCTTGGACTCTTGAAGAACCTGCAAGCCGAGGTGTTGAGGGACAGAGGCAGAGGTAGAGTAGATTAATACCCAAGGACACCATGAGCTTTTCTGCCAGCAGTAACAGCTAGGGGGGTAAGGTCACGTGATCTATTCACGTGGCAGGGTAGGTCATGTGATCTATTCAGATGACAGACAAGAGTTGAAAGATGTTGAAAGATAAAAATATATATTTTAGGGTCAAAGCGAGGACATTATTCACTTATTTCACGTATTCAGAATGGCGTTGCTTTACATGATGTACACAACATGTGGAAGAATATTTTGTGTGTGTGTGGGGGGGGGGGGGGGGGGGGGGGGAGTAATGCCATAGGAAGATGGTTAGCTGCCATCTTTACTGAGCCAAAGGATGCTGTCTTTGAAGGCACAGAAGTTACCTGCTGTCCAAGGAGCAGGGAAGCACCTGTGATGCATATGTGGGTATACCTTTCAGACAGGGTATTCTGATTGGGAAAAATGCCTAAATATACGACAAATAAAAGCTATAAAAAATCAAAACGTGCGGCTGTGAGGGAGAGTGAGGTACCCAAGGTCGGGGTAGCGGTGGGATAGAGTGTCACAAAAGAATACACAAAGAAATCGGACGACATGACTTACGAAGGAATTACAAGAGACTAGCTCCTTAATGCGCACCATGACCTCCTGCATGAATGTCCCCGGCCAGAAGACCTGGGAGACCAGGCCCTTGGCACAGGCCTCCTGGGCCGTCAGCTTGCGGCCGCTCAGCAGCATCTCGCTGGCCTGGGCGGGGGGAGGGGGGGTGACACCGTCAGCGCACAGGCTAGCAGGACCCGCATCTGTCCACCATTATGCCTGCTCCGGGCAATCATTGACAACATCTAAGTCACGTAGTCAGCGCTCTGCAGAGGAAAGGGGCACTCTGAAGGAGATTTGTCTTAGTGTAGTGCTACTGCCACCTAGTGGCCAAGTTGTTCTCATCAGGGAGGAAAAAAATTGAACAAGCAGTGCTGTTTTTCATTCTAATCAGACATTCCTGCATTCCCCAGTCCTTCTCCATGTACGGTCAATTCCAAAGGCCCAGTCCAGTACCCATCATCACTGAGGTTGCAGCCTAGCTGCGCGTAAACTGCAGCAATGTCGTTTTTTACTTTATCGTCCCATGACACGGCTGTTTGAGAGGTTTTGCGACAGAAGGGCACTGGCAGCCAGTGACATCACAGAATGCAGGTCAGAAGTCAGAGTGTTAACTGATCTAAACAGACTAGTTCAATAACTTGCTAGTTACATCCCACTGGATACATCACTGAAAATCAAAATCTGTTCTGAAATATTTTATGATTGAAACTCAAAAAAAAAAAAAAAGTTTGACATGTATGTAACAAAACTAAACTTTCAAACTATACTTATACTGTGAAATTTCCCAAACATTTTATATTAAATGTATTTGTTTATTAAACTATCGACTACGTGAGGGGGAGAAGGGTATTCAGAGATTCCACTGAACAGAGTGAAAAAACAGAGCAAAATGGAGAGCTGGCCAGGAGGAGAGAGATTACAGCCTTACTCAGAAATGCTGGCAGTGAGAGAGCTGATGGGCAACGCTTGTGTCTGCCTGAAGGTATGCATCTTACAAACGGCCAAACCGCAGCCCAACATCTGCTACCTGAGGCAGCCAGATGACGACTAGGTGGTGCTAAACAACCATGTACAACAGTAAGACGGAGCGTGCGTTTACAAATGTAAAACGAGAGACTTCGTGGTTGGGTTCTGGACTGAATTTATGAGCTGCGTAATGTTGCAAGACAAGCAGAAGGATCATTAAAGAGAGGAAAGAGAAAGAGAGAGTGTGTGGGAGAGGAAAAATGTATTTATACAAGGAATGGATGGATGATGGATGATTGATTGATAGATAGATAGATAGATAGATAGATAGATAGATAGATAGATAGATAGATAGATAGATAGATGGATAGATGGATGGATAGATACTTTATTAATGCCAACGGAATTTGCTGGTTCACAGTTTCACGATACCCCCATTTAGACACGTTTATGGATTAAAGCATGGTAGGGTAAGCAGCTGAGGGCTCACTCACAGAGGCCATGCCCATGATGCGGGGGAAAGTGATGGAAGAGCAGGCATCAGGCGACTGGCCGAAGGTGCTGTAGGGCGTCTGGAACCATGCCTTTTCATTGGCCCAGACAACGTCACACAGCGGCAGGATGGCAGCACCCAGGCCCACCGCTGGCCCATTCACCGCCACCACAATGGGCTTCTTGAACTGGATGAAGGTGTTCACGAAAGTCCTGGGCATGAAGAGGAGACAATCAGCACAGTGAGCGTCAACCGATCATCAGCGGAAGCTCAGCCTAGGTGCACTTATGCCTAGATCATCCCTTGACAGCCTTTGTTTGTAACACGTCACTTGTGCTTCAATTCAGTTAAAAGAGTCCACTAAGTAAAATAAACAATGTAAAAATGGTTTCCAACTTGCTACTGGTTACAAGGTGCAAAAACAACCACGGTTAGTCATCAGCGACACATCCAGACTAAGGCAACACAATGCTGTCCACATGCCCTTTCTATCTGCATTATCAGATGTTCTGAGTTAACTTGAACTCTAGTCCTTCCACATCACTATTAAACAGGCAGGACAAGCGTCACATTCGAGATGAGTACCACGGTTCCTGGAGGTGCATGATGAACCACAGAAGACAGAGAACACAACCAGCAGTCACAGAACATGGAGAATGTCATCAGGAGTCAGAACACGGAGATCGTGATCAGGAGCCACAGAACAGTGGACTAGCGAGCGGGGTGGGGCCTGGCCTCCCCAGCGTTCCTCACCGGATGGACTCCGCCATCTTGGAGCTCTCTTTCTTCCTGTCATCCGTGAGCTTCCGGATGAAGTAGACGAAGTCCAGGCCAAAACAGAAAGTGCTGCCGACCGCGCTGAGCAGCACCAGCTTGCTGTCGTCTGCTGCCGCAGTGCTCATGGCGCTCTGCAGCTCCCGCATCACCTGCACCACCATCATCATCATCACCATCATAATCATCATCATCACTACCACCATCATCATTACCACCACCAACATCATCCTCACTATCATCACCACCACCACCATCATCATCATCACCACCACCATCATAATCATCACCATCATTATCATCATCATCATCATCTTAACATTCATAGCAACTAGGCCTCTTTGATCACAAAACACATTAGTCGGTATTAATACAGTGATTATAAAGTTACCCATATACCAACATGGAAATAATTTTATGAAACGCTGAGTAATTTTATCCTCTCCAATACATTTGTAATTACATAACAGTCCGTGCTTAGAAAATTCATCAACTCATTTTCCAACCACATATCTAATACAGGGTTAATATGAACCCTAAGTATCCCAGGATGTACAGGGCACAAGGGTGAGGACACCCTGGGCAGGATGCCAGCCCGTCGCAGGACGTGAACACAACCACGCTCAAACACACAATCGGCACCAATCTGACGCCAATTAGACTAACTTTGTGTCTTGTGGGTGGGTCTGTGGGTGGAAACAGGAATGGCCAGAGGACACAGGAGAACATCTCAACACCGCACAGAAAGCAGGGCTGGGATCCAAACCCTCAGCCCTGGGGGCGAGAAGCAAACAGCGTCGCCCACTGAGCCACCGACACTTCAACAAATAAGGCAAATACAAACAACAATGATGGAGGATGCGTAGAGTGGGGCGATGATATTTAAAAGTGCGACATGTCGTGGACGGGGATGACTCACATCAGCGTTCAGCGAGTTGTTCTCCGAGGACTTGGTGGAGAGCAGGATGTGCGTGAAGCGGTCCTGCTTCTTCACCACGATGTCGCGGTAGCGATAGGCACTCTCTGTCTGCCGCACACTGAAACGCAGCCGCCGGTCGAAGGCCGAGCGCTCCTCGAAGCGTCGCTTAGGCGCCACGCCCGATGCCCCAGTAGGGGCACTCTGCGGGCTTGCCGAGCCATTGGCTGCTAGGGCCTCCATGAAGGAGGGCGAACCTGCGGGCAGTGAAAGGGGGGCATCACCAGGAGGAGATGGGGGTGGCACGGGAAAACGTGACTGACGCAGGAACCTGACTGCATACTGCTGGCAGAAAAATTCACATGACCTTTCCCACCCAGTTCTTACTGCCTGGTGGATAGATCACATGACCTTATCTGCTCAGCTCTAAATGCTGACTATTCTGTATTCATCACATGACCTTCCCAAGTCAGCCCAGCAAGAATGTGGGAAATGGCCTGAATCATTGTGGCGAGACGCAGAATACACCTAGCTGACAGCAGTGGAGGAAGCCCTACCTTTGCTGTTGAGGGACTTGACGGCGGTGGGTGTGATGGGGACCTGAGGTGGGGGAAGCATGGTCTGGGTCCGCGGCCGCGTGCCCATGCGAGCCCTCTCCTCCCCAGGCCCCAGCAAGGCTCCCATGGGCTTTTCCAGGAGGGCTACCTCTGGGGGCACGGAGTCAGGCTCCTGGCCCGCCTGCTGGAGGCTGTGGGCAGCCTCGCTGGGCAACGCCTCACCGGCAGCCCGGCTCTTCATTGGGCTCTTGGGGACCAGGATCTTTATACCAAACCTTGTAAGGTCCATGCTCCGGCGGCCAGAGCCCACGCCGTGCATCCCTGCCATTCCTGGGGCCATCTCGGCCAGACGCCGATACTTCACAGCAGGCTGGAGGTGCTGTGTGTCCGATATACCGTCCAGGACACCGGAGGCAGAGGCCGGAGGCTGCTGTTGCCGCTTCAGGACAGAGGGGGCAGCAGCAAGGCTAGAAGAGGGAGCCCCGGTCTTCAGAGGGCCGGGGCTATGCCTGGGCTGCTGTTGTGGCCGGCAGATCTGCTTGCGGGCGTTGCTGGCGGCGCCGTGTCCAGAGCGGGGGAAAGGCCCGTCCCGCTGGAAGTTGCCCTGCAGCCGGTTGAACTCATGGATGAACTCCATGCAGTTGGAGAGGTGCGTCTCCGGCTCCCACGTGTCGCCCTCGTGGCCGTAGCCCCGCCAGCGTACCAGGTACTCCACCCTGCCCTTCCTGCTCTTCCGCTTGTCCATGATTCGCTCGACCTGGAGGTGTAACCACAAGCGGTTTTTAATACTATCCATATGTATCACACTAAGACACACTAATATACTGTGTCACTCAATCAGGAATAAAGCTGAAGAATGATCATAGAGTAAGACATAGAGTAACCCTAACCTCCCCCAGCAAGCTT
>JAODKK010000079.1:12976522-12996354 GCA_026774405.1 Petrocephalus microphthalmus | reverse complement strand
CCCCCCCCCCCCCCCAAGAAGATTGCGCCCCAGGCTGCTGATGTTGCGCATTGGGTTGCCCGGCACTGCCAAAGCCCGGCTGAATACCGCGAGGATAGTCTACGCTAACATCTTAGCACAATACACCAGAATAATCGTCAGTGTACGCTTTTCTCTGACATCACTGCCATATGCGCCCTATCTGGCTCCCCCCGTAATGTTTTCACATTTCACAGGTCATCTGACAGGCCCACAGAACGTGTTGGTCTGCTCAGGCACAAAAGGGAAGCATCGACAGATTGCCAGGACATTTTCCCAGGACCCGGCACCAGATGTTACTCCTCAGCAATATGGTTCCTCACCTATATGGTATTGTCAATTTTTTAAAAATGGATCGGGGGGGGGAGTAGAGGACTACATATAGGGCAGAGGCACACAGTCATAAAACTCCCAGTGACAGCCTGATCATTATGTGCAGGACAGCCACAGCTCGGAAATTGATAGCAACAGGTAAGCATTATCTATCTGGCGCAGAGGGACCCCTCCAGAACAGGCCATATAAACATCAAACTAAATTACAAATGGGGGGGAGGCAATTCGGTCTGTCCATATAGCCACAACTACCCCCCCCCCCCACCCCATCCTTCAGGGACACTGTGAGCAAACAGATCTCCTCAGGCACTACTAATGGAAGATGCTGTCCTGAAGAAACAGCTCTCTCTTTCGCCACAGTGTTGAAGGCCGGGCTGTGGACCGGGACGCCATTTTGTAAAAGGCAAGGATGTGTCATCGCTCAGCCGCGAGGTGTCACTTTCAGAAGCGACAAATGAGGATGTAACGAGACCAGAATAATTAATTAAACAAATTAACATAACGTGCATTAGGAAAGGCTTCTTTAGATTAAGAACGCAGGTCAGAGCTGGGGTGTTTGATTTCACTGCCCAGAGAACCCAGAAACCCCACCTCAGAAAAAGTGACACTATAAAAATAATATCCAACATCAAAAAGCCAAAGGCTCAGAAATCTTCCCAGTCGCCTATCTAAACTCTTGGTTAGCTCAGCTCATGACCATTTTCAGTGGACTATTTCCACAGGAATGCCATTTTTATGTAGTCAAGGTTAACGTAGTATGTGCACTTCTGGAGAACTGAAAAAAGTTTCTATGACCATACTTCAAAACTACATTTCTATTTCACACTGCCGAATAAACATACACAGATACTTTTCCCTCATAAACATGCATCTACTCGAAACCCCAGCCCTGAAATGTGCGCTGAAACGGCCATCGCCCACCCAACCATTTTCACCGTAAAGGTGCAAGAATATCTCTCTAGTTTTCCTGATGATGAACACCTGATTAGCTTGTTTGAGAGCTAGACAGAGGAAAATGATGGGTCACAGCCAAATTAAACACAGCACTGTTGTATTTAACTATGAGAGATGGTAGTTGCTTGTCAAACAAGACATTCAGAGCATACCGACGGCCACCCGTAAATTAAAGGCTTCTCTGCACTAGCAAGCTTGAGATGGCCATGAGGAACTTGGCCTCAGAAAGGGTCCAGCAACAGCAGTCAGAGGCAACTGAGCAGTGCAGAGAAGGCAGGGAGGGAGTTTCGCCTCCAGGAGATGGCAGTGTGGGCCTGGTTCATAAACTGTGATGTATGGGAAACCCTCTCTGTCTAAGCAAACCCCCAAATCCATCAACCAAATAAAAAGGGGCTCATTAGGCTCACTATACAGGTCCAGAAAAATACCTTCATTAAATATATAAGACAAAGACACAGCAGGAGGTGATGTAAACTTACTTCAGAAGTCTATCAACACAAATAATTGTTAGGGAACTCATTACATTTAAGGTCAAAATAATGGATGAACACACTCTAAAACTACACAAAATAATCGCTACACCAGTCATTTAGAGCGATGAATAGAGTTGAGAATATTTCACACATCCCCTCTGATCTCTATTATACCCCTGAATATCCCAAAGCTGCTTGTGTGAAGCTCACCCCTGTGAAGGACACTGAGCAAATGGGAGGTCACCGTAGCACATCAGGACATGGTCAGTGGCACTAAGGTCTGTTTAGCAACCCAAAAACAGAAGCCTCTTTATCAATAAGTAGGATACATAAGTATACATAACAGAACACCATGTATCCTGATCTGGGTGACAGTGCACATGATTTGCAAGAAGGGGCAAAAACATCACATTCAGTTGGTACTAAAAAAATGAGAACGAGTAGGAAGTGGACAACGACCAATACCAGCCAGAGGATCTTGGGGAAGAACTGATGTAAGCCAAGGACTTGATGTCAGGCATGACGAGGAACTGAGAACCGAAAGAACCTTGACAGGTGGTAAAATTACAGTGTCTGGATCTTTACATAAGCATCAGCAGCCAGCCGATCCAAATTGTTGTACAGATGTCTACCTGCCCATATCTGATGGAAGAGATGGGTGGGTTACTATGGGAAACACGGTAACACTGTGATCATTCAAACACATAGTAGGCTAACAAGTACTGACTGTAGTGCATGTAAACAGACTAACTGGATGTAACAAGAAATACGGTAATTCCATTGTTTCATGGGTAGGAGCCTTTATAGGGGCTATCAGTGATTTCTCCATCGCTAAACCCATATTCAAGCTGAAGCCAATATGTTAATTAAGCACCCATAGTTCTCCTTGCAGACCTGATACAATGACAGGAATCTATTAGCATGGAAATAAAGAGGACCATAACCGTAGGGACAGAGGCACCAGAGTCGGCAGAGACAATGAGAGGACAAATCTGAGCTGATGACCCAGGCAACCATTTACCTAATTGTCTGCGCCTGAAACAGAGCAGAACTCAGAATTTATTGTGTACCATTCAATTCAAAAATTGGAATTTGAATTGAACTCGCCACACCCAAAAGATATTGAATTGGAATTACAGGAAAAAGAATTACATTCAAAGAAATTCAATGCAATCACACAGCACAGGAATGTTATTTAATCTAACAAAACAATTATACAACAGGTTTACTTTCAAGATAGTAGCTATATGTAGTGAGGGTGAGTGGGTAAAGTGGACTCAATTTGCATGACTAAGAGAAATATTGTGTATAACTTTTAGCTTATTCTCCCAATATACATTAAAAGTAGACATAGCAAAACATTCCTTTCTTATACTTGCTTGTATTTCCTTATGTGTGAACTTTGTTTTGTCTATAAGTTCAACCTATAACAAACGCAAAACATCATGGCAAATACAATTATGCTTTATTCCAATACATGATTCATTATTCAGTGTTGTTACATTTAATTAGCAAAAGATCTTCAAAGGTTTTATCATTTAGATTGTAGCGTTCCGGCTTGAAAATATTTCCTGCTGCACTGAAGATTCTCTCAACAGGTGCAGATGAAGCTGGTATAGCAAGGTATTTGCAAGCAAGTTGTGCTAGCTCAGGAAAGTTGGCTTGGTTTCCTTTCCAGTAGGCCAAAGGGTCAGCATCTTCTGCTAAACATGGCTGACTCAGGTATACAATGACATCACGAGTAGCTTTGGCAACATCTGATGGACTAGTTTGACTTTCCATGTAAGAGAAGAGTTTGGGACGTTTCATTGGCTGGGCACTCCAGTCACTATATCCAGCACTGAATTTTGGGGAGAGACACTCAACTTTTCCTATGAGAAGATCCTTTATGGTGTTAACCTCTTCACCAATACACCAGTCCAGTTTGAATCTGGGGTCAAGAGTAGAAGCCATCTGGAAGCATTGAATGTCTTCAAATTTTGCAAGATGCCTCTCAACTGAGCTCTGGAGAATGGACACCAAGTTGTTGTTGCCAGTCATCTTCATGTTTTTGACTGCATGCCTTAAGCCTCGAACACACGGAATCACCAAGCTGGAGGTTACCACTTTCTCTGCCTGACACCTATCTGTCACCTCCTCAAAGGGTTCCAGCACCGCACTGAGTTCCTGTATGATCTTAAACTCAGTGGATGACAGCTGGACAGGGCAATCTAGCTGACCAAGGACACCACTTGGAATGTTAAGGACCGACTTCAGCATCTTCAACTGGCTATTCCAGCGGGTGTCATTCCGAGGATGAAGTTTGTGATCTCCTAAAATCTCAGTAGCCAGTGTAGACTTACAGCAGAAAGACACAAGTTTTTGGATTTTGTCTAGCAAGTTTTTTACAGAACCAACTTGATCCAGGGCATCACGAACCACCAGTTGCAACGTGAAGACAAAGCATGGACTTCTTTCTGGAGGGAAGTACATTATCTCCTCATCAATGTTCACCATATGAAGATCAGATGTGTCATCCTGTTCCTCCTCTTCATCATCAACAACAGTTATTGGTGGGAAGAGGTTGAATGCCTTTATCATGTTTGATGCACTATCAGTCACAATGAATGATACTTTGTTCTTAATGTCATAAGTTGATAAAATATCTTCATACATTCCACAAATGTTCTCTGCTGTGTGCCTTCCTCTGAATCGCTGGCAACTCAACATTACATTTTGCAATGTAAAATTTGAAATGAAATTACCGGTCATGCCAAAAAATGACCTCATGGATCTATTTGACCATAAATCCACTGTCAGGCAAATATTGTAAGCAGCTTGCATCTGATTAATTAAATGGTATTTTACAGCAATGGTGCGCTGAGGAATGAGGTTCTGGGTGAGCTCTTTCCGGGAGGGCATTATGAAGAGTGGTTCAGCCAATTGCAAAACTGTGATGAAGTCCTTATTTTCTACAGTGGAGAGGGGGAGGAGTCCATTTACAATGTATGTCACAATGCTGTCTGTCAGAGTAACTTGACGACTATCCATTGGTGCCCATTTAGAGCTGGTTTCAGCTTCAGCAGTTGAAGTTTCTATAAGAGTCTGGTTAGGGGTGACTGGGTCATCAATGGGTTCAGACTTCACAAAAAGTTCAGGATGTTTCATCTGAAAAAGAAAATATGTCTTTACTATTTTGTAAATATATTAACGTACAAACATACCTATATGAAAATAAATTACTGTTAATATTGGAGGTACAGCTGAAACGGCATGAAAAATTCATGTTATGATAAAAGTGTATGCCAATAGGTTTTTTTTCTTTTGGACATGCCACACTTTAAAAACCCTCCCTGAAACTCAAAATATAACACAGACCTACATTAATTGTATAAACTCATTTTGAATAAATTTAATTCTTAATTCGTTTACTCACAAAAAATTCTGAGTCTTTACATCTTGCACAGCAAGCATCAGTAACATGGTCCTCTGAATATTAGCCTATACCCTCCTGCTTTATTAGAACTGTGTCACACATCTCAGGGCTATTTATTTATTCGACAGTATAACTATAACTACTTTCTGTATAATTGCCATTGTTTTAACATCTATTTACCATTATATGGCTACTTTGTCTTTTGCTGTCACTGTTTATATGTTGGAGTTGACCACCTTACATTTCACGGCAGGTTATGGTCTGACTGTATAGCTTGCATTTGACTAATAAAACTCGTGAATAATGCTTAAACTCAAGGCTGACACTTTCAATTTGAAAAAAAGGGGCACCGTCCCCAGGTCGCCTACGATAAAAATTTTCAGCGCGGGGGGTATCAATTGCGACGAATAGATTAATTCTACTTCGGTTCGGCTTCAAAAATACAGGACAAATTATGTCTTGTATTGGTTCAATACCGGAACCAATATGTCATTTCAAATTAAATGATGATCCTGTGAAATATGGGACGGGTAGCAACTTTACTCAGAGCACCGGCCTGCGACGTGTTTTACATCGCTATCTCCGCCCTGCCTATCGATCGATTTCCATAGAGGATTAATTAACTAATGAGCGGACGTAAATTTTACTACGACCGCCACCGCCGCCTGTCGCCCGCCGCACCCCCCAGCCGGCTGACAAGTATTCACGCAGTGTTACATGATTATTTTATTGCAATTTTAAATTCAATGTGCCCGCTTAAGGCGAAGACCCCGGGTAATTTGACTTACGTTTTGCATTGCGGCGTAACGTGACGGATGTCGCTCTCTTAGATGGTGTATGAGGTTTGAGGTGCTACCTGCTTTGGTCGGTACGGCTCTGCCACATGCTCTACAAATTGGCCAGTCGCTCTTAATAATGACTCCGTTTTTTTTCCTGAATCCAAAATGTGTCCACACGGCGGAACGGATTCTGTGTTCCGGAGGGTGCAATTCGCCGACAATGCTATTCGCACCCGCTGTCTCCTCAGACCAGGCAGACATCTTTAGGCTGAATAGCTAGCTAGCCAGCTAAACAAAGGATGTGGCCCACCGTGGCCGGAAGTATCGCGCCTGCGCATGCGTTATGAAAATATTAGCGAATTGTCAGTTTCGTTTAGAAATTAAGAAATTTGGAATTAAAGAAAATAATGTTAATTGGTAATATTAAATGCTAGTCAGATATTCATGTGACAATACATTATTGTCGACATGTCACGTTTTTGTTGTGCCTGTGTCTTGTGTGCGCCTTTGTAGGACTACTGTCACATTCTTTCAACTGTTCTTACTGACGAGAAATATTACCTCATGGTCGTGCCTCCGTGCACTTTACTCGTCAGTCTTTTTTAAATCTGTGCTGTGCATATCTTAGCATATGTATTTATATGTTTTGTATATGATTATTATAAATTATCATTATATATAATTGTTATTATTATATATTTCTTCTGCATTGTCAATTGGAGTGGCATATCAAATTTCGTTGTACGACGACAATAAAGGTACTCTATTCTATTAGACCAGGGGTGGGCCCTCCAGGACCGGAATTGCCCACCTCTGGTGTAGAGTGTTGTGACGTCATCATTTAAACCGGGATATAGGACAGCATTCATTATATAACTATTTCAGATCTTATTTTAAACAACAATATACCATCACACCACTGCATCTCAATAGACAGTGTTTTACTGCATGAAGAATCATAAATATTAATTTAATTAATTCTACAGAAATAATTCAAACGGAAAGTGCAAAAACAAAGGGAATTAAACAGGCACAGCCACACAACAAAGTATCAGAAAAACAAGCAAACAGAACCATAAATGTGAACAATTCAGGTTAGTATAAATGAAACATCTCGAGTTAAAAACGTATAGAAATACTATGCATTTTAACATATTCAGCAGCTGTAGGTAGTAGTGGAGGAGGTGGAGGGGCATCTGTCCCAGGGCCCACTACAAAATTTACCAAGGGGAGCAGGTGCTTTTACTGAATGCTGCTTTAGTAACAGACTATCACGCAAAATTTATAACAATTCACTGAGAACCCCCCTCCTCTCCTCCGCCCCTGACTGCAGGCCTATCAGATAGCATGATGGCACTAAATGTTAACTGTCATAAAATGAAGATGAATTACAATAAGTCCATTAACTTACCAGTACATGTCTTGTGAAATCTGAAGTGGCCTTGGTGGAACTTGCGCACAGTTCTCTGATTTCCAGGTTGTTGCTGTGGGAGGCGGTTCACCAAAATGGGCTGGGGGGGAGGCAACTTGGTGGCTTTTCCGTGTGAATTTTGTATTTGAGTCAGATTGCGTTCGGTATGCATTCGCCCCATGTAAAACAACTAACAAACATTAATGACACAAACATATCAAAGTAATCAAATTAATGCAGTCTAAAAACATTACTGAAATTTGGTATTTTGCATTTGCATTTTGCGCGGTATTCATCAGCACTATTCCAACGCTTGGGACGCCAAATATAGCTATTTCAGTACTGGGTCCTATGTCTAGTTCAAATTCTTAATTTAGAGTTTTAAATACAAATATCCAGAAGGCCCTTCATTTACAACGTGACCAAAACATGTGAAAAAAGTCCGTTTTGGCCTACCCCAGTCACAGGTTGGAAAAACTGAATTTACATCCTGCCAGATTCACTCAGTACAGGTGTGATTCTATGATTTGAAAGTTAGGGGGACTCAATAATAATAATAACATTTCAAATCCAAGCTAAACACTGATGACATGTTTTGCAGTATGATAGATAAATATTAATGGATTCAGATTCAATCTTAAAAGCAAGGAAAACACGCGCCGCCAGCTACAGCGCGCGAGACGCGCAGTTAAACACCTGAGGTAAAATTTAACGGTAAAATTCAAAATGAATGCCTTTATTAAACTGTTTGTTTTATAGGATAGGCTATAATCTCAGTCGTCTTGTTTGATGAAAAAATACTTAGAGAAGTATAAGACCTTCCACTCATTTAGCTGCTGAAATGAATAAATACATCCTTTCGGTCTTGTACAGATAGAAAGATTATTATTGTTAGTCTGGGTTTTATTGAACCAGTATCGTTAAGTATTCACTAATGGAGTCTTTAAGCACTTATGTAAGTCGCTCTGGCTACGGGCGTCTGCCAAATGCTATAAATGTAAATTATGATGGTAATAATCTGGGTTATTTCGGTAAAATTTGGGTTATTTTTATTTTATTCAAGTCATAACGTCACCGTACTTAAAATACTTACTACTTAAATATAGTTTTTTTCACATTATCAAGTTTTGTAAAGCTTCACAAATGTCCCGCTTCGGCTAAAACGTTGTCTAAATATATACCTCCGTTCTCCTCTTACGTCTCCCATCAGAAGTAACGCTGCAGCCTGTGCTGAATACTGAAGCCCGACACTTTTCGGAAAACAATGAAATACTGATGTAGTGCAGCCCCGCCCCCGTCAATGCGGTCAATGACATTTTGGAGAGGCGATGTTACGTCACGATTGATTACATTATGTGCTATAGGCCTATTGATGTTCTGCAGACACGTAACCATAGTCCCGTGACCGCGCTATATTGGACGGCGGAAGTAGGAATTCTATATAGAGCGATAGAGACGGAGTACTGACAAACAAAAGACCTTTATCTGAAAAGTTTGTTGACAGCTGTTTATCACATGTCAGTGCCGTTATCGGTGGAGGTGGGCCACCTTGGGCGCTTTGCCACCGCACGAAATTCGGTACTTTAGGTACTTTCGATTTTCCTTTGACGTCCGATCGAGTACCAGTACCAAAAATTCAAGTACCGAAAGTGCCAAACCAGTTGGGGTACTTCTTTAGTACTTCGGTACTTTGGAGCGTAACGCTTTCGCTGTCGACTGGTTGTGCAAATACCCCGATTCTGAAACACAAGGTGATCGCCGTCTTGACGAAACGTCTTTTTAAAAACATATATTGGATATCAATATAATATATGCAAGGAATAATCATTAAAATTGCAAAGTTGGCTAAGCTTTTTCCCTATGCCAAAGTAAAAATGTTTTACTTTGCAAAACATTAAACCCCTGCGCCGTCCATAATGTCCGTACAAAACCGAACGTAAGAAAAAGTCTGATCTTAATGTAACTCACTAGCAATGTAAGAACTGCATAATGTGCATAAAATGCGATGTTTAGATTTAATATACATCGTCCAGCTGCATACTACAGCCATTTTTCGAATCCAGTACAAAATGCCCCGCCTCACGTTGTCCTTTTATTCAGCGCTTTATTGAGGTACCTAAAGTACTGTACTTGCTGTAGTGGAAAAACAAACATCGCTACTCTGAAAAGTTTTACACAGCAGGCTTAAAAACCGACTCGAATCTTCTCCCTCCAGTTATCTTCACGGATTTAACCAAACCGCCTAGCCTGCCTGACTTCACTCCACACGATGTATATCATTATGTCTTCAACAGCATATCACTGTTCACCGGAGCCGATTTAAAAGCTTACAAAAGCTTTTGACATCGACGCGGTGCTACTTAATTGCTGGCAGTGGGAACTACCCAAATACAGAAAGACTTCCTTGGGCCGTCCTTAAGACGAAATTATATATTTAAAATGCTATTCCTGGAAGCTGACATGACAACTTGCGTTTGAATGATTTATTTTTCATACTAACACGGTCGTCCTTAGGACGTACCCAAAAAGGGGACGTGTTGCGGACGTCCTCTGGCTGTCCCTTGTTTGCTGCGTGGACGGCTACCAGTTCTTACGGTTAATTGCCGCAATCCACTTCTGCCTTTTCTCTTTATTTTCAGGGATCCTGTAGAAGGATACGCCTTGCTTGTAGCCTTGTCTATTACTACAGCCCACAGCACAGCAGGAGACCACAATTTTTATTATGTTTGTCTCCGTTTTGTCGTTTAACCTATTACTACACTTGCCGTCCATTCGCGCTTTATTACTTCCGCCGTCCGTCATGGCCGTCCTCATAGATATGACGTCGGTCGCTACGTCACATGCAGAACATCAATACGATATTAGTACAGTACATATAATTTGAAAAGCTATTAATGACTTAAGCAAATAAGTACTCTTTTTTTTGGGGGGGGGGGGTGCTGGGCGGGTAAAGCCTTCCCAGAACTAGCCTAACGAGGCCCCTGGGCTCAATACATTTATTATTTCGGAGACACTTGTAGCGGGATCACAGATATACAATGATGAATCATCGCCATATAAAGGAACCCCAAAGCTTCTGCCCATTCTTTCAATTCCTTGTAAGGCTTGATAGATCGTTAGAGAGAGAGAGTGGATCTGTGACCAAAACAAAAAAGCAAAAAGTAGAGGACTTAGTGGGCATCCCTGTCTGCGTGTTATGAATTTGGTGGGTCAGCCAAGATACTGACCTACATTTTAACTGGTGGGCTAGAACATCCAGGCTTTTGCTCCATGTTCATAAAAATACCCCTTTGACCAAAGCAGGTAATGTTGGGATCTCTCTGCTGACAACCTATGGTGCTAAGCTTTATGTTCCAGCAATTTTTTAAAATCTTTTGCTAAGAATTTACTGAATGCTGACTGTCTAAGATTGCTATTGAATAAATTAATTGTTGCTGTTCTCATTTGTTTGGTTTATGATAAGGTGCAGTTTATGAAATAATATCTCCTCTAATTACAGCTTTAAACATTTCCCACAGAAGAGATGAAGAGATGGAATCAGATGCTTTACTTAGCAAAAAGTTATCTATGGCCTCTTGCATAAATGTACAAAAGTTTTCGTCTATAAGCAAAGATCCTCCGCAGTGGATGGTCAGTAAAGTTCAATGAGAAACAGAGATGAAGAAGAACAGGTGCATGATCTGATTCTACTACTGCAGAATATTACATTTTTGTTACTGATGGTAAAGAGCTTTTTGTCTTAAAAAAATAATCCACCCTCAAATAAGAAAGACAAGCATGAGAAAAATGAGAATACAGCTTGTTTTAGGAAGAAAAATGACAGTGGATCTAAACAGGCAAGTTGTATCATATTAGTGGAGAGAGCTGGGGCCATTTCACTGGTCGATGATGTTTTACAATGTGAACAATCTAAAGCTGGATCTATGGCACAATTTAAGATGCCACAAAAAATTACAAAACACCTGTTTTAATCTGGTACTTTATACATGAGCTTGTGAACAATGTTAGCATCATCCTAGTTGATTGCATACACACAAACGAAAATAGCTGGATTATAAAAAAGGCAGCCTGAAGCAATAATGGATGTTCCTTGTAAGCATTCCCAATTCCATTCTGAACGATGCAGAACCTTACTAACCAGTACTGATCATGCCAGAAAAATCACATCTAGTAAGGATAAGAAATATGGTCATTTCTGTAATGTGCTGCCGGACACAGAGCAGGGAAGCAGGAAACGAAGTCCTAGCACGACAAAACGTTAATGACCGGACTGGGGAAGCATACTTTAACGCGGACTAAAATACACAGGACTGATAGCAAATTACAAGAAACAGCTGGTACATGGAGGGATTCCACACGAGGTTAACAAGGGGACGTGGCACACAGGAGGATTGGACGGGCAGGGCATGACAATTTCATCATTTCAAAGGTATGAGACTTCACGAGGGCAGTCGGAACAGACCCATTATGTAGTCCCACCCCCAGCCACTCATCAATAAGCAGACTATCCTGGGATTACTCAGTCGCCAAACTCATATTCAAGCCTCTATGTTCTTAAGCAGCTAGAATTCTCCTTGCAGACCTGATACACGGACATAAAGTTATCAGCATGTCTGGAGTTTCAACGGATTTAGTCACACACCACAGATGTTGAGATGGAATGGCAGGAGGGTCTATTCCCCCATCAGGCGCTTAAGGCACACAGCTACTCGCTTTTTTGACTCGAGCATATGGAAGAATCAACACCAGGAAGAATAAAACTGAATAAATTGAATGCAATCACGCAACACAGGAATGACATTTAATAAGGTAAAACGTACAGTCGTGTTCAGTTGTATTAGGACATAAAAAAACAATCATCTGCTCCGTACCAGGTTCTAAAGTTATTTAAATCTAACCTCAGGTAAAAAACACACAACAGATTCCACCATGTTTTTATTTAACAAAAATGAAGCAAAAAATGAAGAAGCTAACTACGTGATTCAGTAGGTTGCATAACCATCTTTGGCAGCAACAACTTGGAAGTAATTTTCTGTATGCCTTTATCAGTCTCACATTGTTGTGGAGGAATTTTTGCCCACTCTTTTTTACGTTGCTTCAGTTCATTGAGGTTTGCGGGCTATCGTTTATGCACAGCTCTCTTAAAGTCCCGCCTCAGCATTTCAATCGAGTTCAGTCTGGACTGGGCCATTGCAACACCTTGATTCTTTTCTTTTTCAGTCCTTCTGTTGTAGATTTGCTGGTGTGCCTGGAATCATTGTCTGGTTGCATGACACAATTTCCGCCAAGCTTTAACTGTCAGATAGATGGCCTCACATTTGACTACAATACTTTGTTATACAGAGGAGTTCATGGTCGACTCAATGACTGGAAAGAGCCCACATCCCGTGGTTGCAAAACAAGCCCAAATCACCACCCGTACACCTCCATGCTTGACAGTTGGTATTACATATTTGTGCTGATATAATGTGCTTGGTTGTTGCCAAACATGACACTGTGCATTTGGCAAAACATCAACCACTTTGATCTTATCTGTCCAAAGGACATCGCTCTTGAAGTATTGTGGTTTTGTCAGATCCTAAACTATGCTGCCATGTTCTGGCAACCCTTCCAAACAAGCCATACTTGCTCAGTCTTTTCTAATTGTACAGTCAGGAAGTTTAACATACTGAGGCCTGTGACTGAGATGTAGCTGTAGGTCTTTTTGAAATTTCTCTGAGCAAAACTTAAGCAAACAAAACTTAATTCATAAGGAATTGTTTAACTAAGTGTACCTAATCTTTCACACACTCCTTCTGCATTTTGGCCTGGTTTTTGTTAAATAAAATAAAGACACGGTGTAACGTGTTGTTGACAACTTTCAAATTTTTCATTCCCAATTCATTCATTTCATTGGACTGTAAATAATTATATAATACAATTTTCCTTTTGAGATAGTTGATGTATGCTCTGAGGCTGTATATGTACAAGTGGGTAAAGTACTTTACATTTCCATGAGAGAAATATAAGAGGGAAATGTGTCATTAGCCTCTTCTATCGAAATACACCTAAGGAAAAAATTGATACCACTCCATGTTAAAAAAAAAAAATCACATTTTTAAATCCTGGTTCTGCTGGCAGAGGTTGCTTCTAGGTTCAAAATTTCTAAGACAGCAGTACACGAGAACGAAGTAAAGCAGGAGACACTGGGAATGACCAGAAATCAGCCAGGTAAAGGGCGGAAGTAACTTTCTAATGCCAGAGATTATCAATGTATTTGACAGTGCCTCATGAATTGGAGAATGACATCAAGTGACCTTCAAAAGGAATGGGAAACATTAAGTGGTGTGTATTGCACCAGAAAGACAGTTCATAACAGGCTCCTACAAGCAGGACTAAAGTCCCATAAAGCATGGAAGAAGCCCTTCATCAATGAGAAGCAGAGAAGAGCCAGGCTGCTATTTGCACAAAAAGTGTACACACAGGCGTTTTACACTGGCACATACTCACAAATTGAGAAATTGTATATTTTGCTGTGGTCTCAGTTTTTTCGAGAGGTGTATATTAAAACTATACATAGCAAAAAGAATGACTTTTTCATGAAGTTACTCCTATTAATTTTCTTATGGGAAGAACAATAAGTTTTGTTTTTCAGTTCAACCTTAGCACTATAACAAAAAGCACAAGATCATGGCAAATGCAATTATGCTTTATTCTATTACACAACTCATTGTTCAATGTTGTTACATTTAATCAGCAAAAGATCTTCAAAGATTTTATCATTCAGATTGGAACGCTCTGGCTTGAAAATATTTCCTGCTGCTCTGAAGATTCTCTTAACAGGTGCAGAGGAAGCTGGTATAGCAAGATATTTGCAAGCAAGTTGTGCTAGCTCAGGAAAGCTGGTTTGATTTCCTTTCCAGTAGGTCAAAGGGTCAACATCTTCTGCTAAACACGGTTGACTCAGGTATACAATGACATCATGTGAGGCTTTGGCAACAGCTGAGAGACTACTTTGGGTTTCCATGTAAGAAAAGAGTTTGGGGCGTTTCTTTAGATGGGAACTACAGTCATTAAAGCCAACACTTAGACACTCAGCTTTTCCTATGAGAAGTTCCTTCATGGTGTTAACCTCTTCACCAATACACCAGTCCAGTTTGAATCTTGGGTCAAGAGCGGAAGCCATCTGAAAGCATTGCATATCCTCAAATTTTGCAATATGCTTCTCAACCAAGCTCTGGAGAATGGACACCAAGTTGTTGTTGCCAGTCATCTTCATGTTTTTGACTGCATGCCTTAAGCCTCGAACACACGGAATCACCAAGCTGGAAGTTACCACTTTCTCTGCCTGACACCTATCTGTCACCTCCTCAAAGGGCTCCAGCACCGCACATAGTTCCTGAATGATCTTAAATTCAGTGGATGACAGCTGGACAGGGCAGTCCAGCTGACCAAGGACACCACTTGGAATGTTAAGAACTGCCTTTAGCATTTTCAACTGGCTATTCCAGCGGGTGTCATTCCCATGATGAAGTTTGTGATCTCCTAAAATCTCAGTAGCCAGTGTAGACTTACAGCAGAAAGACACAAGTTTTTGGATTTTGCCTAGCAAGTTCTTTACAGAGCCAACTTGATCCAGGGCATCACGAACCACAAGCTGCAATGTGTAGACAAAGCATGGACTTCTTTCTGGAGGGAAGTACATCATCTCCTCATCAATGTTCAGCACATGAAGATCAGATGTGTCATCCTGTTCCTCCTCTTCACCATCAACCATAGTCACGGGTGGGAAGAGGGTGAATGTCTTTATAATGTTAGATGCACTATAGGTTACAATAAACGATACTTTGTTCTTAATGTCATAAGTTGATAAAATATCCTCATACATTCCACAAATGTTCTCTGCTGAATGTCTTCCCTTGAATCTCTGGCAACTCAACATTACATTCTGCAATGTAAAATCTTGAATGAAATAACCTGTCATGCCAAAAAATGACCTCATGGATCGGTTTGACCATAGATCCACTGTCAGGCAAATATAAGCATTCTGCATCTGATTAATTAAATGATTTTTAACATTAGCGGTGCGCTGAGGAATGAGGTTCTGGGTGAGCTCTTTCCGGGAGGGCATTGTGAAGAATGGTTCAGCCAATTGCAAAACTGTGATGAAATCCTTATTTTCCACAGTGGAGAGGGGGAGGAGTCCATTTACAATGTATGTCACAATGCTGTCTGTCAGAGTAACTTGACGGGTATCCGTTGATACTGGAACCACGACCCATTTAGAGCTGGCTTCAGCGTCAATTTCAGCAGATGAAGTATCCATAACGCTTAGGTTAGGCGTGGCTGGGTCATCACTGGGTTCTGACTTCACTAAAAGTTCAGGATGCTTCATCTGAAAAAGAAAACATTTATCAGTGATTTTTAAATTTCTAGGTACGACCGCAATCATATGAAGAATACTCAGCATGGTTGTCGTACATCCCCCCCCCCCCCCCACACACACACGCATGCATGACATACCTCTTATCTTTATTAAATTGCACAGTAAGTGCCAATGACATGGCTTGTGTGAAGATTAGCCTGTACATTGTTTTAGCACAGCGATTTCAATTCCCCACCCAGACGATAACACTCATACAACGGGCGGCGCATCCAGATTAAACTGTATTTCGGTCCGGACACGAAAACACGGGACAAATCGCGTCCCGAGTTGGTTCAAACGTCGTTTTATTTTTCAATACAGCATGATGGCCCAAAACGGGGGCAATTTTATTGAAAGCACCGGATTTCGGCCCACCATCGATTGGTTTCCACAGAGAAGGAAATACTAATCCGTGAAGTTTGCCGACACCAAAGACGGCAAATTTCACCGCCCCCAGGTCGGCGACTTTCAGCGTGCTCTGCTTAGCGGATTATCCATTTACAGTGACAATAAGAGAAAATAGAAGTTACGCGTTTACGGTGAAGACCTCATAGCCAATGACTTCACTGTTTCCCTATTATTTCACTTACGTTTTGCATTGCGGCGTAACGGGACGGGTGGTGCTCTCTGAGATGGTGTATGAGGTTTGATGTGTTGCCTGTTTTGGCAGGTACGGCTTTACCACATGCTCTACAGATTGGCCAGTCGCGTTTAACAATAATTCCGTCTCTTTTTCTGAATCCAAAATACGTCCACACGGCTGAGCGGATTCTTTTTTGTGGAGGGTGCAAATCGCTGTTAGCGATGCTTGTATGCCCTGTCTCCTCAAACCACGCTGACATCTTTAATGTGTTAGGCAGCCAGTTACACAAAAGGACGTTGTCCAGTGAGACCGGAAGTGATGCTCCTGCGCATGCGTTTCGGGACACCTGAATTAATGAGTATTGGGAACATTAAATGTAAGGGATATTTCGTCTGATGATTATGCGTTTTTAGCGTATATGTGTACCACTGATATTAACGTGTTGTGGCGCCATCATTTATTTTGCGATATCGCCTTAATGATATATCTAGATTTTTTTTCACGTTATAGTATCGATCACACATTTGTACCCCTAATAGATAGTCCACTTCTATATAAATTACTCTTAAACAAAAGGCACAAAGACGGAACAAAACCTGCACAACCACACAACAGTATTAGGAAGACAAAAGCAAAGATGTTCACTTACTGCAGGCTTATATTAGATACCTGTAACATGTTGATACTAAATACTATCATAACATGATAATAAACACATATAGTTTGTTAACTTACCCGAAAATGTCCTTTGACATTGAAGTTGCCTTGGTCGAACCAGACTGCTGTACTACAGTGCTTGCATACAACTTTGCAATTCCCAGGTGTGGCTGTGGGAGGTGGTTCATCAGAATGGGCACGGAGGGACATCTTCACAGGTCTGCAGAGTTGATTTTCCAACTTGTGAGCAGTTCTGTTTTCAGACTGTCCGATTCCATTTTGCAAATTTTGGGATAATGAGATGCATTCTGGGAAATTAAGTGCTCTTCCATCATGGTACACGAAAGGACAATAAAATAATTTATTAAATAGGTGACACTTCAAATGTTACATTCTTTGATTCTGAATAACATCACATTTCATAGCAGTGACACGGTATATACTATGTATATTAAGATGTTTATGTGTAATTCACATTTAAATATTAAGCATAATATCAAGTTGAGGCAGACGGAGCAGTCCTCTGGTGCACTGACAATGACCTCCAGTTCAATGCATCCAAAACCTCTATGATCAGTTCAGGCACCCACAGAACACTAAAGGCCCACCCCACTCTGTTAATCATCAAAAAATAGGCCTCAGGCTCATTCAAATTTCCCAGCACCTCCATCTGCACTTCCTTAAAATGGCAGATCAACTTGAACCACTTCATCATGAAGGTAAACCAGAGACTGTATGTCCCACGTCAACAAAAGTTCTGAGTCACTGGTCAGTCCATTGTACAGGTCTGCACCTACAACATAGAGAGCACCTTGACATGTTCCATCAGTTTGGTATGGTGGAGCGCCGTCGGTCACTAGGAAAAGACTTCCTTTAATTCTCACTAAAGCCTCAAAGATCTCTGCTTCTGCCCTGTCATCAATTGAACCATTCTAAATTCAAAGCATCATTGAATGTGCCAAAAGGATTATGGAGGACTCCTCACATCCTACACATGGTCTGTTTCAGTTGCTTCCCTCGGGCAGATCACTCACAAGCTTCAAGAACAGCTTCTCCCCCGAAGCTATTAGACTTCTCAACAGTTCAAACAACAAAGTAAGATTCACACCACTTAAATGCTTACATTTGCATCAGCACCGATCCCTCACAATCCCTTTGCACATTATAATTAAACATTTCATGAGTGATATACACTACATGTATGGTTATATGTTTGTATTGTACTTGTGCCAACTTTCAGCACTGGACTACTTGTATTTGCACAAACCACTTTATACATCACACCCCGCTGTCTTGCATTTAGTCTATAATTATTAATTGTCTGATGTCACATCTCTAACAGTAGCAAATGGCACCAAGAAAAATTTCCATCAGCCTTGCTCGTGTGACAATAAAGATTCTGAAATTATGCTATATTGTTAAAAGATACACCTCACAATGTATACAAATTTAATTAAATTCCATTTTAATTCTAATTCCTTAATATCAAATTGCATTTCTGTCATATTCTCAACCACAATTCAAACTGAGAAACTTAATTGGAATATCAGGCCAATACACAATTCAATTGTGAATGGTGGACAACCCAGCTAACCAGTTCTGACCATAGCCATTGGCAACAAAATCATGTGTAGTAATCCTGTGTTTTACTATTTCAAAGGAATGAGCCTTTACAGGGACAAGTGGACCCCCCCCACATCCACGTTAGTAAGAAGACTATTGCGGAATTGCTCAGTCGCTAAAGCCACATTCGAGCCAAAGCCATTATGTTCATTTAGCACCTATAGTACTCCCTGCAGACCAGATACACTGACAGGACAAATGACAAGAACATAATTTCAGCTTAAAGAAATTCAATGCAATCACGCAACACAGGAATGTCATTTAATCAAGCAAAACAATTATATAACAGATTTACTTCCGAGATAGCAAATGTATGTTCAGAGGTTGTATACGCATAAGTGGGTAAAGTGTAGTTTATATTGGAATGATTGTAAGAAAAACTGTGTATTACTTTTAGCCAATTCTATCAGTGTACACTAAATGCATACGGGGCCAAAATAATTTCGCATAGTAGCTCCTATTTATGCTTTTGAGTATAACAGTAAGTGCTGTCTTTCAGATAAACCTTAGCATTATAACAAAACCAAAGCATCGTGGCAAAGACAATTATGCTTTATTCCAATACACGACTCATTGTTCATTGTTGTTACATTTAATCAGCAGAAGATCTTCAAAGGTTTTATCATTCAGGTTGGAACGTTCTGGCCTGAAGATATTTCCCGCAGCACTGAAGATTCTCTCAACAGGTGCCGAGGAAGCTGGCATAGCAAGGTATCTGCAGGCAAGTTGTGCTAGCTCAGGAAAGCTGGTCTGGTTTCCTTTCCAGTATGCCAAAGGGTCAATATCCTCTGCTAAACATGGTTGACTCAGATAAACGATGACATCATGTGAAGCTTTGGCAACAGCTGAGGTACTGCTTTGGCTTTCCATATAGGAAAAGAGTTTGGGCCGTTTCTTTGGTTGGTCACTACAGTCATAATAGCCAGTACAGAGTTTTGGGGAAAGACACTCAGCTTTTCCAATGAGAAGTTCCTTCATGGTGTTAACCTCTTCACCAATACACCAGTCCAGTTTGAATCTTGGGTCAAGAGTGGAAGCCATCTGGAAGCATTGCATGTCTTCAAATTTTGCAAGATGCTTCTCAACTGAGCTCTGGAGAATGGACACCAAGTTGTTGTTGCCAGTCATCTTCATGTTTTTGACTGCATGCCTTAAGCCTCGAACACACGGAACCACCAAGCT
>JAODKK010000079.1:12947828-12971496 GCA_026774405.1 Petrocephalus microphthalmus | reverse complement strand
CACTATCAGTCACAATGAATGATACTTTGTCCTTAATACCATAAGTTGCTAAAATATCCTCATACACGCCACAAATGTTCTTTGCTGAATGTCTCCCCTTGAATCGTTGGCAACTCAACATTACACTCTGCAATGCAAAATTTGAAGTAAAATGACCAGTCATGCCAAAAAATGACCTCATGGAATGGTTTGACCATAGATCCACTGTCAGGCAAATATCAGAAATGTTTTGCATCTGATTAATGAAATGAACTTTAACAGCAGCAGTGCGCTGAGGAATGAGGTTCTGGGTGAGCTCTTTCCGGGAGGGCATTGTGAAGAATGGTTCAGCCAATTGCAAAACTGTGATGAAATCCTTATTTTCCACAGTGGAGGGGGGAAGGAGTCCATTTACAATGTATGTTACAATGCTGTCTGTCAGAGCAACCTGACGATTATCCGTTGGTACCGGAACTACGACCCATTTAGAGCTTGCTTCAGCTGGCGAAACACCTTCTATTGTCAGGTTAGGGGTGACTGGGTCATCACTGGGCTCTAGCTTCACTAAAGGTTCAGGTTGTTTCATCTGAAAAATGAAAATTAGAAAAGTATTGAATAGAAAAAAATGCGGTATTTCCATATGAATGTAAAATAGAGTCAATATAGACATGTATTAATATGAACAGTTCACAATATGACAACAGTACATCCCAAAATTATAGTTCTAGATAATACGGATTAACCCCAATTTGTCTTGTCGTATGAAATACATCGCCTTATTTAACTTGACAGTAAGCGCCAGTGGCACCAGCTTAAGCATTGTTTTAATTCAGGGTACTTTTCCCGATATCGACCGATATGGACGACTGGGCTACCCGCCAGGTAGCCCGATTGGGCTATCAGAAGAGATGAGGTTCGATAGCAAATGTTTGATGCATAAGTTAATATGGAAGAACTGCCACTGTCGATTATTGTTCAATTTAAATAAGACGATGCATTTCACTAGACTAGAATAAAAAAAAAAAAGCTTAAGCTAAAAACTATGGCCACGGGGTTATTTCACTTACTTTTTGCATTGCGGCGTACCGTGACGGATGGTGCTTCTTCAGATGGTGCATAAGGTTTGTTGTGTTGCCCGATTTAGCAGGTACGGCTTTACCGCACCCCCTACAAATCGGCGAGTCGCTCTTAAGAATGACTCCGTCGTTTTTCCGGAATCCAAAATGTGTCCACACGGCTGAAATGGTTTTTCTTTTTTGCGGAGGATGCAATTCGCCGATAACGTTACTTGCACAGTCCATCTCCTCAGACCACGCAGACATCTCCGGACTGTACTTGCTAGCTAGCCAGCTATATAAAGGATGTTGTCCACTGTGGCCGGAAGTGACGCGCATGCGTCATGAAGCACGGAGCCAATCGTCACAGTTTTTGGGATTTCAATCCGCATTAACCTGAATCGGGAACATGAAATTGTAACGGATATTTAATGTCATATTAGCCCACCTGTGTGTGCCATGGATATGAAAGTCTCGTAACGCCATCATTCAATCCACGGTATAGCACAGCTGTAAGGAGATAACCATTTTAGATTTTTTAATCACTGTATAAATCCGCATATGGTTAAGTTTAGTAAAAATGAACAGCTTTTGGTAACTATACAGAATCACCCAGGGACGTGTGGTCAGGGGAGGCACCCCACCTGCCATCATGAGAAATAAAAAAACAAATAACGATAAGATAAAACAAAAATAAATGTATTTTATATATATAGATGAATACTGTTGATGGCTGCCAATGATACAAAAGAACTTCAGTAAAAATTTACTAAAGACTTTTAGCAGCCTGATCCCAAACGTCTTCCCACGCTTATGCAAATTTGTCTCCCCAACATTTGTTTTACAAGTAACAGTAAATGGTCTTTACTAAGCTTATAATGTGGGCTTTGTTTGCTTCTGTTAATACGATGGATCACAGATTGAAAAACAGCCATCAGTCAGCTATTTCTTTCAAAACAGAGTAGCTTCTTGTAATAGTTAGTTCACGATTAATTGAGAGTATAGCATTATATTTTTGTGCCCCCAAACTTATTCTGGGTGGCAACTGAATGCACTTATGCACTCAACACCTGCATTACATTTAATATAATTTAACCATGCCAATTTAAATTATTCTGAATTTTGATGTTTTGTATGAATTGTTTAAGATGATTGCATAACTCGTTTTTTGCACAGTAAAATCATCAGTATTTTGTTAATTTAACTTTTTCGAACGTAAAATGAAAATCACAAATTTTAGCCAGTAAACTATGCCGTTATTATGTTTTTATATATAAATGTATGATCGGGAACCATTTAATTCTTTAATTTCGATTTATTTATTTGTATGGCTATTATTAACTAATCAGAAAAATGTGATTAATTATTTGAAGTTGATGAAGTCTGGCTAGATAGTTAGCCTAGACTGGCCTTGTGATTATATGTAATTGCCCCCCCCCCCAAAAAAAATAAATAAAAAATCTTCCTGGCCCACCCTGTTAGCGAGAGCTGGAGCCGGGCCTGTTTTGTGCATCTGTTTTATGCCATTTTAAGAAACAACATCACTTGTGCATTGCTTGTAAACGGAAATGCAAAATAGGGTATATAACCGTATTCTCATTTATGATCATGAGTTTAGATCAGATTTGAGATGGGGGACTATCCCCCACAACAATATCATATATAATTCTTGGTTTACAAAAATCTGAAACACAGACAATTAATACAACTGATCATAGTTTTCACAAAGGACCAACCAAAAACTCAGAATCCTTTTGTACAGTGCTGGCAGAAAGTCCCATTCATCGGCAAGAAGAGTTTCAGTAAATCCCCTATATTTACATATATGGGGTCTAGGAAAAGCTAGATCTCATAGTCGCTATTTTACGTGTGGTGCGTTTGCGCTAGTGATTCTTTCCGAAAAGGTAGGATGTGTTTGTGAGAGAAGATATGGTAGAATGAGAAGGGGCATCATATAGCGTACCCTGAGGTGAGGTTTTTCCACAATGCATAGCCTGACATTAGTGGTAGCATCTCGTGATTTGTGCATGTTAATTCTGCAGATTCAGTGTCCATAATGTGGGAACTACCATAATACTGAAGATGAATAACAATAAAAAATTGATAAATTAAAAATCTCTTTACTGATATTTTTAACAACGCACTGGATTTATGTTCTGTTCCCAGTGTCCAGTCCACCATTACCATCCCTGTGCCCAAAAATGATCAATGGCTAAATGACTACAGACCTATTGCTTTGACTTCTGCAGTCAAGAAAGTCTTTTGAGTGCCTTGTCCAGATTCAGCTGAAAGCCACAAAGAACCCTCTGATTGACCCGTAGCAGTTTGCATATCAGGCCAACTGGTCTGTACACCCTGTACCAGAGCATCTTGACCCCTCAAGTATGGGGAGTAGTACTTGAGGAATTCAGCTCAATTTTTAATACCATTGACCCGGATCAGCTGCAGGTTAAGTACCCCAAGCCATCCGGGCCGTATTCCACCTGTTGCTGGATCACAGACAAAGACAGCAGGTATGGCTGAGGAGACATACATCTAATAGCCTTACCCTTGGTCCCCAGGGGTGTTCTACCTCTGGTACACTGGCCCCAAGACAGAAACCTGCCAACTGTCCATATAAATTTCCATTCATCATAACTTAAGTAGGGGAGTTACATACCCTGCACAAATTTGTTGTACAATGCACAATATAGATAAATCCTCGACTCATGTACAGATCCTAGTACAAATTCACAAATGATTTTGACAGTCGACACAGATTCACCCGAATAAGTGACGACAAGCGTAAATAAAGTTTTGAATTGGAATAAAGCACATAAATGCTGAGTAAAGCTTCCCTACTCACATAACCTCCTTCAGTACTACTTTATTACAGTGATGAGAACCTGAGTTCCACCAGGCATTCAATGGTGTTAATGAATCCTGTAATATTTAGACAATTATAATTATTCTGATTGAGCAAAATCAGTCAGCTTTACACTAGTAAGTCAGGATTTTGCAGGAATACCCCCCAGAGTAACCATATAACCAATAGCCGGTAGCCGACACTCCAAAGAGTCCAACCCAACACATTTCGGATAAAGGAAATTGGCTTAGAGTTAATGACAGATATCTGTATATGAATTGTGCCACATTACATTCATAAACCAAAAACTGAATTCAATCTATCACACCCCACGGGATGCTGAATAGGAGTAATGGGAAGAATTTATTTCATTAAATTAATTTTGCAAAAGCAAATTGTATAATGTTCAGACCTATATACTGAGTCTGTGGTAACACTTTACAATATGGCTCCCATTTGCTGCACGTACGTGGCAGTAACTCATTAATAAAGGATTTACAAAGGTGGCACAACCTAAATCAACCAGATTATAAACCCTTCATAAGGGTAGTCTTATCGTAAAGTAGTATAGAGTCTGCATATGTAGGAGTTCGAGTCATATCACATACATAATTAAAACACTACTTCGTATTTTGTGCGCATAATACTGATGGGTAATGTAACCATACTAGATTATGAGTGATTAAAATATCGCCATGAACTACCTTTACATGTAGAACTTTCTATTCCAGCCGCTCTTCCTTTCACACCCTTGTCCCAGCATGCAATGCACAACATGCAACACATTTCCAATTTGGCAACATAGCAGCCTTGGGGACACAGAGCTGGTCCCTACGAATTTGACATCGGCAACATGGAACATGTTTGGATGTGCGAAAGATAAGGATTGTGTCTCAAATGGCAGCATGACGAACCGTTTTCAACACTTAAAGAGAAAACACCCAAAAGAGTATGCTATGTCTCTTTTTAAGATTTTATTATAAGGCTATACTCTAAAAACGGGACATACTATTGCCATATTATCCCACCCTAGTCTTATCTTTCAGTTTCACCTTAGTACTAACAAAAAGCAAAACATCACAGCAAACAATTATGCTTTATTCCAATATGACTCATTGTTCAATGTTGTTACATTTAATCAACAAAAGATCTTCAAATGTTTCATCATTTACATTGCATTGTCCTGGCCGGAAAATATTTCCAGCTGAATTGAAGATCCTCTCAACAGGTGCAGAGGAAGCTGGTATAGCAAGATATTTGCAGGCAAGTTGTGCTAGCTCAGGAAAGCTGGTTTGGTTTCCTTTCCAGTAGGCCAAAGGGTCGGCATCCTCTGCCAAACACGGTTGACTCAGATATGCGATGATATCATGTGAAGCTCTGGCAACAGATGGACTGGTTTGACTCTCCATGTAGGAAAAAAGTTTGGGGCGTTTCTTTGGTTGGGCACTACAGTCAACACTCAGACACTCAACCTTTCCAATGAGAAGATCCTTCATGGTCTTAACCTCTTCACCGATACACCAGTCCAGTTTGAACCTCGGGTCAAGGGTGGAAGCCATCTGGAAGCATTGCATTTCTTCAAATTTTGCAAGATGCTTCTCAACCGAGCTCTGGAGAACAGACACCATTTTGTTGTTGCCTGTCATCTTGATGTTTTTGACTGCATGCCTTAAGGCTCGAACACATGGAATCACCAAGCTGGAGGTTACCACTTTCGCTGCCTGACACCTGTCTGTTACCTCCTCAAAGGGCTCCAGCACCGCACAGAGTTCCTGTAGGATTTTAAATTCAGTGGATGACAGTTGGACAGGACAATCTAGCTGACCAAGGATACCACTGGGAATGTTAAGCACAGACTTCAGCATTTTCAACTGACTATTCCAGCGGGTGGGATTCCCAGGATAAAGTTTGTAATCTCCCAGAATCTCAGTAGCCAGTGTAGACTTGTGGCAGAAGGACACAAGTTTTTGGATTTTGTCTAGCAAGTTTTTTACAGAGGCAACTTGATCCATGGCATCACGGACCACAAGTTGTAATGTGTGGACAAAGCACGGACTTCTTTCTGGAGGGAAGTACATCATCTCCTCATCAATGTTCACCACATGAAGATCAGATGAGTCATCTTGTTCCTCCTCATCATCATCGACAGTCATAGGCGAGAAGAGGGTGAATGCCTTTATAATGGTAGACGCACTATCAGTCACAATGAATAACACTTTGTTCTTAATGTTGTAAGTCGATAAAATATCCTCATACACTCCACAAATGTTCGCTGCTGTGTGCCTTCCTCTGAATCGCTGGCAACTCAACACTACATTCTGCAATGTAAAATTTGAAATGAAGTGACCAGTCACTGCAAAAAATGACCTCATGGATCGGTTCGACCATAGATCCACCGTCAGGCAAATATCAGAAATGTTTTGCATCTGATTAATGAAATGAACTTTAACAGCAGCGGTGCGCTGAGGAATGAGGTTCTGGGTGAGCTCTTTCCGGGAGGGCATTATGAAGAGTGGTTCAGCCAATTGCAAAACTGTGATGAAGTCTCTATTTTCCACAGTGGAGGGGGGAAGGAGTCCATTTACAATGTACGTCACAATGCTGTCCGTCAGAGCAACCTGACGATTATCCGTTGGTACCGGAACTACGACCCATTTAGAGCTGGCTTCAGCTGGCGAAACACCTTCTATAGTCTGTTTAGGGGTGACTGGGTCATCGCTGGGCTCTGGCTTCACTAAAATGTCAGGATGTTTCTTCTGGGGGGGAAATAAAACAAAATATAAAATCACAATGAATACAGACAAAGGGTCTGCAGTGGTAAGGAAAATTCACAGTATGGCAATCCAGTATCACAATTGACACCCCACCCCCCCACAACACCCAAGTGACCCACCCCCTAAAATTTGTGTTCTATGCAGGACAACTATTACACTGCATATAACTACATATAATGAACTATAAATACGTGAGCTGCATAAATAATGACCGTTTCATCGTCCATTATCGATGTAGCGGTACAGTTTCGTATAAAATAACGTAACGTAATAACGTAAGTATAGGGGACGCACAAGGGTTATGTGATATAAAAGGTTACAGTTCCTGCAGTGCTGCGGGAAAGCGACGCGCAAAAGTGGCCATCGAATACTTCCCGGTCGACACAGCCCAGTAACTCGGAACCAGGGGCCAGAAATTCCCGCCTAAAAATCCCAGACAAATTCGGTCTCGTTCCGGTGCAAAAGTGAACACGGCGTTTTGCTTCTCGGTACGGCATGATCCCGTAAAACCCGGGAAGGGATAGTAACTTTTCTCAAAGCACCGCCGCGCCCAATGGTTTTATATATATAAAGTTTAACTGAACTCGAATTCTAAATTTAACGCCCCCTGTTTAGGGGATTATACATACGTCATAAAAATCCCGTAAAGTTTCCCGATTAAGTTTTAAACTCCGCAGCCAGCAGCCGCTGGGCTTTACTCACGATCTGCATTTCGACGTAACGGGACGGATGGTGTTTTTTCAGGTGTTGTATGAGGTTAGACGTGCTGCTTGCCCTGGAATGTACGGTTTTACCGCACGTCCTGCAAATCGGCGCGTCTTCGTTAACAATGGCGCCGTCTTTTTTTCTGAATCCAAAGTATGTCCACACGGCCGACTGGGTCCTTCTCTCCAGAGGGTGCAGTTCGCCGAAAACGGCACTCGCACCCGCCATCCCCACAGACCACGCCGACATCTTTAGACCGTTTAGCTAGCTAGCCAGCTAAATACCGGATGTTATCCCCTGTCGCCGGAAGTAACGCGCATGAGCATGTTTTATGAGAATCACACCATATAGTTGTAGGAATATAATTCACTGTGTGAGTTACGACATATACATATATCCTGCGCGCGCGCAATGCCCCCCTGCCACTCAACAAAAAACATTATAAAAAAACTCGTTACATTTTGGGTGCATGAAATACGTCTTTTTAACTAGCACGGGAGGTACCGGTCACATACCTCGTACGAATATATAATCTATGCATCGTTTTACCGAAAGGCTTGTAAAGTTCGCCACTTTCAATCCGAAGAAATAAGGGACGCCGCCACGCCTCCGGGTCCGGACGACTGGATGACCCGGATTAAATTATATTTCGGTCCGGATATAAAAATGCCAGACAAATTTGGGTCACGTTTTGCTTCACTGTTCAATAAGGGACGATTCCGTAAAACAGGAGACGGGCAGCACCTTCTCCCGGGGTACTGGCCCGCGAGACTGCCCTGTCCGGCGCGCGACGCGTAGACTTTAATCGTGATTAAATCCTGCCCGCCGATAGGGAATAAAAAAACAATCAGCGGAGAAAGTCTGCTGGGGGCTAAACTTGGCGAATTTAATGCCCTCACCCCCAAGTCGGTGAGTTTGAACCATCCGTTTGGCAGATTATCCATACATCATCTAAAAAAATGAAATCGCCCATTTAAACCGACCTCCTAGGAAGTGCCCCGGGGTCTTTTGACTTACGTTTTGCATTGCGGCGAAACGTGACGGATGGTGCTTCCTCAAATGGTGCATAAGGTTTGATGTGTTGCCTGATTTAGCAGGTACGGCTTTACCGCATGTTCTACAAATTGGCGAGTCAATGTTAAGAATGGCGTCATCTTTTTTTCTGAATCCAAAGTATGTCCACACGGCGGAAAGGATTCTTTTTCTTTTTTGTGGAGGGTACAGTTCGCCGTTAACGTTGCTTGCACCCTCCATCTCATCAGACCACGCCGACATATCTAGACTATTGCTACCCAGCTAAACAAAGGATATTGCCCACTGTGGCCGGAAGTAATGCGTTTGCGCATGCGTTATGAAAAACACATCGAAACGTCACAGGTTTAGCAATTCGATCTAAACTAAAATGAATAGAGGACATTAAAAGTATAAGTAAGGGACATGTCATGCGTAATAATCCTTTATTTACCGATTTATGCGTGTCACGCATTATTTAAACCACAATATAAAATAACATTGATGAGCTATTTCAGAATTTTTATCACTGTATAGGGTTATACCGTTGCACATCTAAGAGACCTTATATTTGTTTTATTGTATAAAATAAACATTTCTACAGAAATTTCTCTTAAACGGAAAGCACAAAAACGGAGAATAAAACATGCACACCCGCACAGTATTTGGGGAAAAAAGCAAATAGAGCTATATAAAAATCACGTTGTTAGAAATGAACAGCTTTTAGCAAAAACATACAATATCACCTTGCATAATAACACGTGTAGATAATGTAGGCCTATGACAACAGATCCCAGTAAGACGCATTAAATACTATCATAAAATGAATATGAATTACAATAAGTCTGTTAACTTACCTTTATATTTCTTGTGAAATCTGAAGCGGCCTTGGTGGAATCTCAGACTGCTGCAATGAAGTGCTTGCACACAGCTCTGTAATTTCCAGGTGTGGCTGCGGGAGACGGTTGACCAAAATGGCCAAACATGGACAGGTTCGTAGTTTGCAGAGTTAATTTTCCCTCTCGTGAGTTGGACCGCTTTCAAATCATCTGGTTCCATTTTGCAGATTTTGGGATAAGGAAGAGCATCCTGGGAAATGAAGTGCTCTTCCACCATGGCACAAAAGAGTCACTTAAATTATTTACTGATATGTTGCAATATTTAATTCCGGGTGACAGTACATTTGTATAAAAATGACAGTGTGTGCTTTGCACATTAACATGTTTACACGCAATTCATATTTAAATATTTAAATACCTACACTATATGTATAATAAAATTTGCATTTTATTCCATTTTAATTCAACTTCCTTAAATTCAAAATGAAGCTGCAATTCTGCATGCCGTTTTCAACCACAACTGAAATTCCGTAACATAACTGGAATTTTAGGGTCATTCTCAGGCCAGCTCTTAAGGGTGTGTATGAAGACATTATGCATTTACTGAATGCATAGAGACGATGTCAAAATTGTAGAGAAATACCCCATTCAGTTGAAGGTTTGGTGTGGGCTATACCTACCTGTCATTAATTTAAAAGGGTAATTACTTTCTAAAGAGGCACTTTAAATGTAAAGGAAGCTTGTTTGCCTACAGCAGGGGTGTCAAACTCCAGTCCTGGAGGGCCGGTGCCCTGTGTAGTTTAGCTCTTTCCCTGTCCCACAAATGACTGAGCTGAAGAGCTGTGTGGTAATTAGCACAAGGAGCTGCGAGGAGTTGAATCGGGTGTGTCAAATGAGGGTAAACCGAAAAATGCGCAGGGCTCCGGCCCTCCAGCACTGGAGTTTGACACCACTGGCCTAGAGTCTCTGGCAAGAAGAGACTCTGCGTGTTCCGTTTATAAAGTTTAAAGGAAAAAACACGGGTACAATAATAAACTATTAGCCACTGAACAGGGCATAGGTTTTGTTTGAGTTCCAGTTTTTGTTCATCTATCTGTTTAGTTACAACATTACTAAATAAAATTTAATCCTGCAGTTAGTAATGACAAACATCCCTACATTCTTTGTTCTGATTTATCTGACATTGAAATATAAAAGTATATGGAGACCGAAATTAGAATCATTATAACGGATCTTGATTTTGCACAGTGGATACTGAAAAGATTTTGGGAGATTTGAAGTAATCCTACAAATCTATACAAGGAATTTAGATGAAGGTACTTTATCTAGTGGATGGAGATGTAAACATGTAAAATAAGTGCAGAGGAATTTTCCCATGAGTGTGCACTATTCCTGCCCCTGGCTCCCCTCCTGGCAGAAGGTGCATACCACGTTAGAATGTCCAATAACAATCCCACAATCATATGACCCTACAGGAAATTACTGGTTGCATGAATTATATAGTAAGTAGTTCAGGAATTGCTTCAGTGTGAAAAGCCACTGACTGCAGCCTCCCACAATCCCCAGGGGCTGTGACCACCAACCGAGCACTCAGTACAGCCTACATTAACTTACCACTGATGTCTGTCCTCAGAGACAAACCAGAGATCATCTCTGCATATCGTTACGTTATCAGCTCTTTGTGTCAATCATAATGCAGTGCAAATCGTGTATTTAAAACACAAAACACCCTTTAGTACTTCAACAAGCACACCAAGCACGTGGCAACAGTTTGAATACATCATTAAGTACAGGGCAGGAATCAAGCAAGAGAAACATCTCAACAAATAAGGAAAAAAAAAACATAAGAAAAAGAAGAAATCTAACACCAAAGCACTGCACGGAATTCCAGTGGAGGACAGAAGATAAGGAGTTATGCTTCTCCCCCGAATCAAAACAGTATTTCACACATAATTACCATCCGGCACCGAGCTGCATGACTACCGGTAAACAAATAATTGCGGATCTTAACTAGGGCGTAAGATTAGCGGGAAGGAGGCATTAAGCAAGCAGAATTCCACTCTGGGGGAGGGGGGTCGCTGCTCTTAGCTGATGACACATTCTGACAGAGATGTCAGTATAATTAGCTGGGCCCCTCTCAGCATTCAGCGACAGAAATAATTTGCGTCCTCAGCTCAAGCTGTTGACGTCCTGAATTGGGCGGTTTGGATTAGAATGATAACACAGCTAGGGACAACTGCTAATTAGCTGTTCAGGCAAGTGCCTGAGTAGAATATTGCGGCAAATTTTGTGTTGTGCTGGGCTGGGCTGGGGGGGGGGGGGGACTTATTCAAAAATCCCAGAAATTAATGGCTAGGCAACAAGTCAATGGCATCAGTATGGTGGGAAAGCAGATGGCCTTGTTATCAAGATTTTAACCTGTGAGACGATTACCGCTCTATAGCAGCCTACAGATCAAACAAGCCACAAGTCCAGAGAGCGCCCGAAAGGTTTCCTCTGGTTAGACGGTCTAGGTCAATTAGAGTAGCGTGTGAAATGAAACGGCCTCAGTGATATCATCTATGCCACAATATTTATTTTTATGTTAATAAAATATTTCTTAATATTTTACACTCAGGTATAGCAACTTCTCACGTTCAGTTTAAGCCCACTTAATACCAAAGTGACAGAATTGCATGTTAAGCACTGTCGTTACACAATCCTGGCTACAGTTAACCAAGTGAATGAAACCAGTATATATAGCTTTTCTGAATAATACACTCTGGAATTTAAAGTGAGAAGCTTTCAGTATGCATTCCTACTCTGAATTTTCAATATCACATTTTAAATACACACTCTTCTAGGTCTGAAGCAAAAAAAAAAAAAAACTACCCGAGATCTGATTCCATAAACTCTGAAACCTAAACAAAAAAGTGTAACCTGCAGAGTTGGTCCCAGTAACAGGGTGATTATTTCGCTTAACAACTCAGATCAATTTCAGCACCACGGACAGCAACCCGCTTTAGCCATGCAACGCGAGTGGTTACACTGTTTTCAGAGGCCATCTGGTTAATATTCAGGACAGAGGAGTTAAATGCATAGATTCTGACATCAGATCAAAGCGAAAAACTACAGAAGTCAAACCACCGTCCAAGTATTACTGACAGTTGAGCAGTGCTCATAAATTGAACTGTGTGCAATATCATTAATCTTTGGTAATTACAAAGCCAGTGCAACAATAAATCCCTTTTACCCGCCCTTTCTATTCAAAGTGTTATATTAATAACTGCCTCCTATGGCTGGCTCTCATTATTTATTATATGTACACAAGAATTTATTTGTAGGGCTGTTTTTTCGTGGGTTTTACTTTTTTGTTCTCTTTATTGCACTGAACAGGAGCAGCACTCCTAATTTCTCTGTGTATTCGATATACAATGACAGGCAAGCTCCTGTTATTATTACCATTATTGATAATAATAAAATATCATTACTATTACTAATAAAAATAATTTTGAAATTAGATCAGAAACAGAAGACGACAAGACAAATCCAGCCTGAGACAAAATTCACAAGTTAGGGAGAGAATGTAAAAAAATCAAACATGGAAATGCATAATTCACATCACGCTCGGTAGGGAACATTTCAGAGTTATTACGGTACTGTCCTCAGGTTTCGATTCTAATTTTCTGAATCATAATCTGGATTGTCCATTTGAATTAGCAGAAGTGCTTATTAAATAGAAAAATATTATCAAATGAATGCAGAGCAACCTAAATGCAGTAAGAAATCAATTTGTTCAATTTTATATCCACTTTGTTAAATCATTACATTTAATATTAGAAATAGTAAACAATTAAATGACTTAGGGTTTAACTGATTTTAGCACTGGTAATTATGTACCACTTTTTTTCCTTTAGTCCATTAGTAATCATTCACAGATAAAAGACGTCCCGCGGTAATAGCAGTAACTCTACAAAGAAAACGCTCTAGTATTTGAACTGTCACAACTCTAGTTTACTTGTAACAGACAATACTGGTACCGTGTAAGCTACAGAGGAACTGCGCGAGATGCGATACACTCAAACCTTTCCAAACATTTTCGCATGAGGGTGGAGACATGGAGCTGAAACGACAGGCAGGTCTTTTTTAAAGGGGTCTGGACAGCGAGGACCAGCCTCTGACATTGCTGAGGACAGCTCACTCGACACAGCAGCGCGTGCTCAGATTAATGCCAAAACCAGAATTCGCAGTCGCCACAACTTATCCCCGGGAAGACCGTTTTCTCAATGAGTGGCTGTCAAGCGTCATTTGTTTCACTTTTGGGACCTCAATGCCTGAGATAGCTAAAACACTGAAATAGTGGGGGAAAGATTCGTTACATATCTTTTGAATGGAGGTCAACGGGAAAATAAGTAGGATAACTGGACAATCATTCACGGCCTGCATCTTGATCAGAAGCATCCTCCTCAAACATTCCACATCAGAACTGCCCCTGTGAAACAGATGTAGAGAAAGGCCTTGGGGAGCAGCCTAAAGCATCAGGGGTCAAACACTACATGAGCGGAGACAGAACACTTCTACCTTGTGGGAAAACTAAGGGCCATTCCCCGAGGGCCCTGTCACATATGCAGACACACACAAAACAGTATTTCAAAGATAAATCATTGTCTTCAAATTAAAATACAGCAGACAAGTGACAATATGTTTTGGCAGTAACCAAACTTTATTGAAAATGGGTGGTCATTTGTAGTTAAAATAGCTTTTTTATTATTATTCTGTAGTCATTCTCATTAATGTTCTTTTTGTTTTTAATCCTTTTCTATCTTCTAAAAGCTTCACTCCATATGTAACTGTATATCTAGCTAGCGAAGGACTGGCTTTGTGTAAATCTGTCCCCAATCAGATAAGGATCTGGAGATCTAAATGCCAACATGTGGCTCTATGTGGATTAAAGTATCTTGCAGCTTAAGCCAGCCTGGTGTCAGTTTCAGGTGCTAAATCCAAACGTTAATGCCTCAGACTAGGTTAAATAAATGCTGCACCAGAGAGCAAGCTGATGGGGTCATGCCGGCAGGCTTTCAGGCTTAATGGCAGGAGAAATCAACGGGACCAGCAGAAGGCTAAATCCAACCCAAACGCAGCCTGTAATCACACAGCCAAGCAGATCCATCCACAGATCAGGCAAAATCGACTTTAAATGTAAGCAGACAGGGACAAAAGGGGAAGCTTGTATTCTTTTAAAATGAATGATTCACTAACAAAAGTCAGAGTAAGACTAATACCAGTTTTTTTTCCCCCAGAAAATTCCACATGAATGATCGCTTTAGTGCACACCTGCTCGGGAGTGGTGTTAAGACACCACCTAGCAGCACAAACAGAAAGAACAACCCAAAATTAAGTTAAGAAATGAAAACGGGCGTCTCCTGATGTAGTCAGCCAAAGCAAACAATACCCAAAAGATATTCATTTATTATGGCTGGCTGACAATCACTCCTCAAGCAGCATAGCTTTGAACTTTATTTAAACAGTTGGATAATTAATTATCATTCAGTTTATCGACCTCACACCAGTATACAAACTGTTGGATACCAGTGCATTGCCTTAACTACTGTGCCACCTACTGGTCAAAGTTTGCCAACACTTACATAGAAGATGACTCTCTCACTTTTATACACCAAGATACAACACAGCAATATAATGAAACCTTGCAACCTACAACTATGCTCAGTGGCCTTATGCCAATCAGTCGATTTAGGTAAGTACATGCCTACCAGATATTTTGTAAAAGTGCAACATATAAATGAATTATTCAGCGAACCGATATTGTGTCTACATTGACGGTGAAGAACGCGTTGTTAAACTTGCAGTCAGGGTAATCCAATGACTAGCTTCCTCCGTCAGATCGCATGTTTTAATCCCCCCCCCTTATCTTTCCAGTCTTCCACTGGCAGCTCTACTCAGAGGGGTTGTCAAGCCACGACATTCACGACTCACATCTCATCAGCAATAAACGAAGTTAGCTGGACATGTCCAAATGTACGTGTGTGTATTTTTGGATGCCTTGTGTCTTGTTTTGAGATGGCGCCTACCCACAAATTTGGCTTGCAAAGCGCCCCTAACCATGTTCATTCTTCTACAGCTTTATACTCAATGGTTGGGCCCTATTTTCATTCTAAGACTATGTTTACTTCCCACCAATGCCTGTAACCAGTTTCTCAGATCGCCAACTGTACAATCATTTGTCGAAGTGTCGCTGCCCTCAAGCTTTAAGTTGTGAAACACCAAACGCAAACACAAAGACTGTATTTAGCAATGTAATTCAACATCTAAAACACAGCTGCCTTCAGTGATTAGATTAATTCGATTTTAAACTGTTTGCTTTTTGGGATTTATCATAAGCCCAAGTCAATATTAATATATTTCAAGATTTTTTTTTATATGAAATGTTTACAAACTTGTGCCAGAAATGTATTTTTTTTTTATTAAAACGAAGACCTCACCATCAGTGTGGAAGGAAAGGAGATTTAGTGCTTCCAAAAAATTCTCAAGAGGGACAAAAATCACACAAACAAACCCAAGAGTAATAAGATCCATCTCAATCGTATCCTTTGGAATGAAATAGGAATTTGCTGCCCAACACCCCATTTGGGGTCCACAGCATGAATCCAAGCTCGAGGACAGCACACAGAGTACAGCATGCGCCGTAATGAATGTGCGTCTACGTGCGTCTGTGGGCGCACATTACAAACGTAATGTTATTCAGCAGACTCTTTTATCCAAAGCCAGCTACAATTCAGAAAGGAGGGACAGCCAGTCCCTGGAGCAATAGGAGGGTAAGAGCCTTGCCCAAGGGCACAAAAATGGAATCGCTCTACAGACCACGGAATTAGAACCAATGACCTGCTGATCACAGACACAGCATCTTAACCCACTGAGCCACACACACACACACACACACACACACACACACACACACACACACACAAACACACAGACAAAAGAGGAAAAACAGATGGAGTTGTAAGCATCACTATTCATTTCAATATGAAAAAATTATTTCCTATTGTATGCTGCCATTACAATGACATTACATTGTTTGGTAAAATAAATCGGATCAGATTAGAAAAAGAGAGCCCTGACTCCTCAAGGCAGAATGTCTGTTGGGGGTGGGGTCACACCTCCCTCCTCCACAGCAATGAGTCATTATCTTCACATCAAGCTGACTCGGACTGAATAACGACACCCACCACATCCGATGTCCTTGAACACTGTTGGTGTGACCATCTCTCCCATAGGGGACGCTCTCAGCCCATTGCCCCACCAATCACTCTCCACCCAGCACAGCAATCTCACTACCCTGCCACACCTAAACATCCTCAACTCCCTCCAGACCATAATAAGCTCTAGCCCCCCATTGAAACCTGCCAAGGAAAGAGAGCATTCAGCTGGAAAGACTCCACATAATGGCATTTGACAAATGCGTGCAGGACACTCCCAGCCTCCAGCCCAGCCAACCTGCCTGTCGTTCACATCCCATGAAAAGCACATCATCATCATGCCAACTAAGAGCTCTGTCTGGCATTGTAATATGGCTCAGAACACTTTGCGTATGAACAAACAGCATGGAGTAAAAAGAACAGCAAATGAACAGTGACTGAGCAGCAAACGAGCAGCAAACGAACAGCAAACGAACAGCAAACGAACAGCAAACGAACAGCAAACGAACAGCAAACGAACAGCAAACGAACAGCAAACGAACAGCAAACAGCACTTCAGTATTCTGAGTGAATCAAACTCCATCAGTGGAATCGCTGACTAAATGGAGGGCTACGCATTTTACAACAGCATTCCTACTTTTAAAAATAACTTGTGATTTACGTCCACTAAATTTGTACACAGCAGCCCATGGGACAGAAAACCTAAACTAATGACCTTTTATTTATATAAACAGGAAAAACTAAAGACGCCAGCACTAAATCACTTCATGGTGTATTGGCGCAGTTTCATCAAGTTTAATCAAGTAGTTTTGATACATGTTTGAAAGACGGACAGACACGACAAAACTCACTTGGTATGCTGATATTGTGGGTCTCGTTTTGTGCGGTTTAGACTGCTGCTGTACTTGTAAATACCAGTAAAATAAATCACATGGCTGACTTTAAAATATCCACAAGGCACAAGGGTAAACAGTCTCAGTGTTGCGGTAAATTGTTACTTTGAAAGGAAAAAAGAAACAAACAACAACTAAAAAAGTAACCTTTCCACTGCTCCAGAAAAGTTCCCACTCATGAACATCCAGAGCAGAAACGGCTTCTGGGCATGACTGCAATTTAGCAATCATACTCACTATGCATGGAACTGTCTTACTGTCTTAAGTCACTCTACTGAACTTTGCCCGTATGCTTTTAATCAGGCTCTCTCTGATCATTGCCACACGCTAAATGAATACACACAGCACGCTGAAAAGCAAAATTTAAATGTTACAGACAGGAACTAAGCTCAAATTGTACCTTAAGCAAACTGACCCCTTCCCTGCAAACAGTCTTATAGCCTAGGTAACCTAGTGAAGCCTCCATGCACATTGGCAGGACGACACATGTCGCCTTGAGCAAGCTAAACCGCTCACACAGACGAAAACCATCGGCTCAAACATCCATCCCCATACACGACCCTAATAGAAGGTGTGTTCGTCACCGGGGACTGTAGAAGGTTCTCAATTAACATGTCAGCCCCTAAACTCATTTAAGACATTCGGCTGGCTCTCCAGTAAAGCCACCCTGGCTCACTTACCTGAATTATATGACAAGTGCAAGGGCATAACTTTGGGATGAGCAATTACGTTGCTATAACCCATTTAAGGGTCCGGGGGCCTGTATTGGCTAGGTTTGATTACGGGGGGTTAACCCCCCCAAATGTATGCCCATGGACAAGTGGATCGCAGTCAGTTTAGTGCCTTTGTTTCTTGGCCACCCCAAGGGGGGCGAGCTGCTGCCCGCGTTTTATATTCACACAGTTTCAGAATAACATATTTCCTTAATAACTGCGAGACGGCGCGGCGCAGGCTCCCAGTCCGCCGGCCAGCTGCTTACGCTGGCTCCGTGTCTCGCAGAGCCACTTTGCACTACCTAGCTAACTAATTAAACTAACTACAGCATTTAGTTAGGGGGCATTTCCGCAGCCCCACGCAGCTCTTAGGAACCGATGTTTCGAAAAAAAGAAAAAACACATTTAAGTGAACAAAAGACAAGAGTATAGCTCAAAAAGCAAGCAAACACATGAGAATGAAGCGAAAGAAAGATTGTTGGCAGTAGTTGCTCAGCTCCGGTACCTCGTACAGCTCTTCCGAGGCCATTCCGTCTTGATACTTTGAGATGTTTGACGTGACCGAAGACACTTTCTCTTCTCCCAGTCGCCGTATTCCGAATGGCCGTGGTCCTTTCTTTCTTCACGCTCTTTACCTCCGCGCCCAGCCCAATCAGTCAATTGTACTGGGGCGATCGTCCTGCGCCGGGCTTGATCTCAGCAGCTAGCCGCCGTGGGCGTCCCAAGTCCACCCCGCTTTGCCGCTGGAGCTCCGGGCTCCGCTTCTCCGGGCTGCTGTGACCGTGCACGGAGGCGGCGGCGGCGGCGGCTGCGCGCTGAACCCGGCCGGGCTTCTCAGCGCCGCGGTACAGGAAGTCCTAATCGAGCTCAGATGAGCGGGGGACGCCACATGCTACCGGGCTGCGCTCCCACCGCGCGGCGCCATGAAGTGACAAGTTCATCAAAACGGGACAGGGTGCGGGGCGCGAGGAGGGGGTCGGCGGCTCGTGCGGGTCCCTCCCGGCCGACTGGGCTCGGTGTCACGTGACCGGCATGTGCTCCCGGCTGCGGCGCTGCTAGGCTAAGCGCAGGGAGCCTTTGTGCCAGACCGGCAGCTCTCTCAAAAGTCACTCTTTCGAATATAAGGATGGAAACTCCGAAGACAAACCTTTTTAAAATGCTGAGCATTTAATTATTGTTTAGAATTGCGATCGGGCAACTGGCTCGGTGGACCGATTGAACGTATTTTTAACACTTTAGCCTGTGTTTTTCAGGCTGTTCTTTTTGTTAGAAAAATATTGAATCGTTAATTCGTTGCGTTCATTTGTTGCGTCGTGTACGCTAAATATGAATGTTTAGTTGTAATATACCTGTATAACTGATGATATATACGCAGGGGCGCTGTAAAAGGGGGGGGGGGGGTAAACGATGACGATTCTCGTGGCTCATGACTGAGAGGGGGCCCAGAGAAGCCCCCAATAAGCTGTGTTGGGGGCCCTGTCAAGATTCTTTTCATGGGGCCCAAAATCCTTAGCAGCGCCCCTGTATATACGCATGTGTTAGAAATATATTCCCATTTGAACTGCTTATCCAGTTGATGGCCATAGGGCTTAGACGTATTTGGACTGTGGGTGTACGCTAGAGTGCCCAGAATAAACCCATACCCATAGTAGGGGTGGGATTTAAACCCAAAACCCTACAAGAGTAGGCCCATGGTGTCATCTACTTACATTGAGCATTATTAACAAAAGCTCAGTGGCTCTGTTTATCTCTCAGAGTTCTGTACTGTCTTGCCAGCAGATAGCTTAGTGGTTATGGATGTCACTCAAGAGCTCATTAGTACCATCCAGGGGCAGGACTGTTACCCACAGAGTGCCTCATGGACACACTCTGCCCCCCTTCTACTGTGTGTATTCTGACAATGAAGTGCCTAAAACTGGCAAACCAAACCCACAAGCAACACAGCTTCCCAGGTATTCAGAAATGCAAACATCCACTGTCCCAAATTTGAATATCAGTTTGAGATTCAGTAAAGGTGCCCAAAACATTGGACTAAGCCTGCAGTTATTAATCTGTCCACACAACTCCTTTTCCATTACAGGTTCACATGTATGGCAAGTAACATTAATTAGAACAGTTATAATCCCTATTCTAATTAGATTTTTTAACCCACTGGTTGAAATAGAACAAGGATGATGTTCATTACATCCTGGAGCCAATCTGTGGCAATGAGGAGGTCTGCTGACTTACGCTGCTATAAAAGCAACATCGAGCTCTGTTTTTTTTCTTTGCATTGTTTCATTCTGTTTTTCATTAATGCTTATCCAGGACCAGACTGTGGGGGACAGGAAGCGGAGGGCTCAGGGCAGGGAATACCATGGACCGGGATGCCAGTCTATCGCAGAGCATGGTTCATTACGGGCAGTTTAGAATTCCAGAGTAATCTATCGAAACCACTGCAGCAGTCACCCACAGTACCAGAATGAAGCAAACAAGGATAAACATACAAGCGGGAACATGCATTGTGGTTTGGAACCTGGAGACGGTGTCTGTTAAAAATTGCACAGTGGACTGCATGGGCGAGGCTGATGACAGACGTCTGAGCGAGTGCCGCCACATGCATGATTAACGCCAGTCACAAAGTACTACCTATGGAACCAAGACCAGTCCTTAAATGTTTCAGACAGGAACCTTGCAGAAAATCCAGAGTTACCATCAAGGTATGGTGCTCATTTGAGAAATTAGCTTCTGTCTAAAATATACCAAAGATATTGGTTTTCTAATAGTTTACTTAAAAGAATACATTTATTCTGAAGAAGTGTGCGGCATTTTTCCTTCCATATCAAGCCAAATGATGAGTTTTGATTTTCGCCACATCTACACAGGGCATACGGTGTAATGCGGCTCTATAAGCAGACCCATCCATCCATCCATTTCCTGAGACCGCTTATCCTTCCGGGTCACGGGCTATAAGCAGATTATACTGTGCAATTTAAAAAATAGAAGAATAAACTATAAATTAAAGAAAAAAATATGCATATGTACGTGTCATGCAAATATATGCATGAATATAAATTCTAGGCACAAAGTACATAATACATGGAAATATGTACTATATATAGTATATATATGTTTCCATACACACTGTATGTACATGTGCAATAACGCACTAGTGTTACAGAAAAAGATGCAGAATATATAGAGAATACTGTATATATAGAAATAGAAAATCCTCTAAATAATATTCTTACTTGAGGATTGGTTGTCTCAGGGCAGGAGGAAGTCAGCTGTCAAACGCTTTATTCAGATGTGGGTAATAGAATAGAATGCCTTGATTGTCATTACATAAAGACAAACACAACGAAACTCCCATCTTGCTCTCCGGTGAATCAGAATGGAGTTTATTGCCAAGTACATTGTCACATACAAGGAATTTGCTTTGGTGGTTGTTGACAATAAGAGTAAAAAAAAAAAAGAGAGAGAGCCACACACACTGACATACTACAGGTGAGACTGAAGCTCGGTGTCAGAATGCTAGGTTAGCCATTTTTCTGGTGCATTTGGAGCATCCCGGCAGAATGATCATATCACCGTCAGGGCCCAGAGCGAGCTGCCCTGGGGACACTGGGCCTTCTCCTCGACCCCCTGCTATCCTCCCTTCTACATTGCTTTGGACAAAGTGTTCTGCTAAATAAACGCCAGCACAGCAGGGTATGCCACGGGCAGGATGTCTTTGGGCCTGTGCTCCAGATCGCCCGCGCTTCGAACACTGTGACAGCTGGGTACGTGTGAACAGCTAACGTAGTAGCAGAACGCTCCCTGATCCCCTGAGCCCAGCCTGCAAACACGCCTGGGAGAATTCGCAGAAGCCCCAATTCAGCGCTCCTTTTTGGTAAAGGGGAGCCCAGACTGAGCGGGGGTGGGGGTTTCGGGGGAGGCAGCAGTGTCCTCTTAAGTGCTGCAAAGGATGATGCCGCTGCCTAAACGCTAATCAGCTGCCCGTGGCCGGAATACACAAAACGTTAAAGTGGACGAAAGTGACCCAGTAGACGATACATATACTTTCATGCACTGGTGCGTCATCCAGGTCATATTGTGCTCTACAAACTGATCAATCTAACCCCTATTTGTGTTACAAAATGGCTAATAGCAAACGCTCTTTCGACTCTTCAATAGACTTAAGCGCTACAGCTGGAATAAGTGAAAATGTGCCGTACGTCAGGAATAACGGCACCCGTAGAACAGCAGGTGGCCACAGTGCCGGACTAGATGTTACCGGGTTCTAAGGAAATCGGGAAGAACAGCGGTAAGGGGAGGGAGTCTAGGCTGAAGTGCCACCGCGGCTAGCAGTGTGCGAGAAGTGTCCATTGTTATCCTTCCTAAGTGTGCCTGAATGCGATAACAAATATTACAATCCAATGAATGCGGTTTCCTCACAGTATCTTTTTTTTAAAGAACTGTTGAACAACCTTTCCGGTGTGGTCCTGGCAATTGTTAGTAGTCTTTAATAGCCACAGGGACAATCTGCTGTTCTCTTACAGCTAAAACGACACAATTCCTGTGTCCCTCACCCCCCCCACCCCCATTTGAAGCAGAAGTATAGAGAAACTATATTAAAAGCAGATGGAACAACTGCGACTTGCAAAAGGAATGGAACGGAGCCTGTTTCCACGGACACCGGTGTCTGGCTGGGCCTCCGTTTGCATTTAATGAGATTCCCCATGTCCCGTTAGTGCTGTCCTTGTACACTGTGTTCAGGCCTGACATCATATCCTCCAGTTCACCTCCACGGCTAGCCTGCGGTATAATTACTGCACGGGGTCTCTCGTCCGAGCACAATTAGGAGGAGGAGGAGAGATGATTGCAGGGGTACCGATGCAGAGTGTTAGAGGACAGCTGGCAGGAATCGAAGTGAAAGCTGCTGGCCCCGAGGGAAGAGATGCTGTTAACACTGACAAACCAGCTCCTGTCTGGAGGGAAACGCAGACTGAGCAAGTCACTAATTATACATTCCTGGGCAAAAATAATAGGCCAGCCCCCAACTGCACAACAATAAGCTACGGCCCATTTTTTCCCCCAGGAGAATATTTTCTTAATAACTGAGTATGTTGAGTTATTTGCTGAACACATTACTGTGTAAAAATAGTACTCTCTTAGCTACAGCGAAGCCCAGATTCCCCATGTGGAAACATACGTTAGATACAGCAGTGTAGGTGATAAAGTGACTGGTCTGGCGGGCGGTGCTACAGCCTCTCACCTCCAGGATTGGAGGTTGAAATCCCACCCCCAGCTAAGTGGGCTTTGCATATGTTCTCCATATTTCCGTGGGATTCCCCCACTTATCTCCCTCAGGCCAAAAAGATGCGGGTAGGTGAGGTGGCGTCCCAAAGCCGCCCAGAGTGAGTGAGTGCGTGCTGTGCCAGGGACTGGCACCCCAGCCTTGTGCCATATGCTCCCTGGAATAGAATCTAGGCTCCCTCTGCAAACCCTGCACTGGAACAGAGGGATACCAAACTGCCTCACCCGTAAGTGTCCTTAGTAGAGATGGCCGAATGAAGCTTCATGAACCATTTGTTGTATTTTCTGACCCCACTAGATGGTACTCTCTGTTCAAAATATGGCTCAAAGCATGCCCCAAAGCAAACCAATAGCACCATCTAGTGGGGACAAAAGATACAG
>JAODKK010000079.1:12900344-12918352 GCA_026774405.1 Petrocephalus microphthalmus | reverse complement strand
TTTGGAGATGGCATTGCCAATGGCAGTCTCACGGTCAGTGCATATGACAAACTGTTTGCTGTTAAGTTCTGGCAGGAGGTCGGCTAACTCACGGAAAAATGCTGAATGAGTGTTTTCTGTCCTGTTTTGATGCAGCAGGAAAGCCAGTGGTATTACTGGACACTCTTATGGAACTGTTATGGTGGAACAGTAAGGGAGAAACATAGAAGTCCCCCAAGTTAAAGGTAGTGTTATAATGGAGTACATGCGGAATATACAGGTTATTGGTGTTGGCAATCATTAGCTTGAATTTGGGAATCATCTCTGGAAGACCAGCCACGACTGACACCTCTGGATAGACACGCATGTCTGTTACTAAGCCTTTCAAGTAATCACATAATATGTATGTTGCAGTGACATCATGCTGATTAAGCATGCCTTCCAAACGGGCAGTTCCTGCAGGAATAACAGGAAGTGCAAATACATAATAATTTAATTGCACATGTTGGTTACATCATGATACAATAAGCAGTGTGCGTTTTAGTAATATGCTAATGATTATATCTCCTAGATATTATACTACTAAGTATTACGCATCACAAGGTAATATTCCATAGGACAGACAGCTATTAGCTATCAGTTGCATTTCCATTTAATCTATCCCATTCAATTAATCAATTCAGATTAAACAAAGCGCGCATGTAAGATTGCACAGAACATGTGCCTGTTCTCTCCTAGACATTTCTGATGTCTCTCTCTGTGAGATTGACCAGCTGACGTAAGGTGTTTGTTCCCTCAGCCTGGCAGAGGAGGCTCTGATTATCTTCATGAACAGGCAAATAGGCAGTTCCAGCTTCCAGTTTCAGGGTCTGCACATAACATAAACATACGCATTCTTCTTTGCCTAAGGCCTAAGACACTGACAGCAATCCCACTATGCCCCATTCCCCGGGCCACATTGCGACCTCATCATCTTCATGCATTCTGACTTTTTTGATGTCATCAGACGACTACAGTCTGGAACACAACATGTAAAATGTACATTTGCAAGGTGACAATGAAGTTTCATGTGATGAGTGAAAGACACAACAGAACCAAATGTCAGGGAACAAAACTGGCAATGAGGCATTTTGATGAATTCTAATTTATCTTGAATAAAATTTCTTGTGCTGGCCTTTTTGTAAAACCTGAATACCCATTTCCACTTTCATATGCTTAAGTTAAAATTTCAGAGTTGACCTAGGACTAAGATTTCATACAGTGAGCATTTCCAAATATTAAGAGCTTAATATTTTACATGTTACTACATAGGTCTATAACATTTTCTTAATACTCATATTTGGCAGTTTCTTAAATGTATTATTAAATATGAAGAGAATGTCTAAAATGGTGGTGGACAGAACAAGTATAACCCAAGAACAGTTTAAATTTACACTGCACTGGCAGTTGTCTAACACCTATATGAGAGATTTTTAGAAGGACAGTTTCATTTGAAGACACCCAATCACTCAGCTATTCAGACATCTAGGGGGAGTTTGTTCCAACAACTAGGTACCAGAACAGAGAAGAGCCTAGATGCATGTCTTCTCTGGGACCAGTCGAGCAGGGCTGGAGGATCGGAGAGAGCGTGGTGCAGTACGGGGTGTGAAGAAATCCTTTAGGTAGGAGGGTGCTGGACAGGTTTTGGCTTTGTAGGTAAGCATCAGTGTTTTGAATGTGATGCGGGCAGCTACAGGAAGCCAGTGGAGGGAGCGTAACAATGGTGTGGTGTGGGAGAACTTGGGAAGGTTGAAAACGGGTTGAGCAGCTGTATTCTCAATCAGTTGGAGAGGACAAATGGCACTCAGTGGCAGAGTACTCAAGGTGTGAGATGACGAGAGATGACGGCCACCTGAGATGATTACACAGAACTACATAAAAAGGGTGATGCATTTTTACCTGGAGTGAAATTATATCTCACAGAAAAACTATAGCCTCCAATTTATCATCAGCAAAAAAATTTAATCCAAAGGTATTGGCAGCTGGATCGGACCTAAGATGGACTTTCCTGTTCGCAGTGATTTGGAGACGTGGCAAACGGTCCGTCCCGCATTTCGATGTGGTCAGACTTACATTCCCACGAAGGATCAACTGAACATCTCTCATGGAAATACAGTCAATGCATTGTCTTGGGGCAGAGCGCAGTGGACTCGCATAAGAAATAGTGCAAGACCTGTCTTAATCATTACATATACAGAAATACCAATTAGTATTACAGCTGTGTACACAGAGTTCATTCTGTCGCTAAAGCACACAAAACTAATGAACACACAGCACAGGAGTGGGAATCATACCTGCGGTTGTAGAAGTGTGACCTCTCCGTCAGCTGAACTCTAGAGATGTTCAGCACTGAAACACGGAAAAACTTTGCGGGTAATTTACGGCGGAATCAAAAGAGATTCCAAATTACCTATGGTGACCTTCTTGTTTGCCACTGACAACCCAAGCACAGAGATACCTGTTAGTACTGTAAAAAGAGAGTCCAGTCCAGTTGAGAGTTCAGTTGCAGAACAATAAGGTGCACATTGAATGCCACTATTGCATACATTTCATGCACAAGGAAATCAGACTCACCGTGAAACAATCCACAGACGCCTGGCATGTTTGCTCCTTCCGTAAGGTCTGCAAATATGTTGGAAATGTCTGCGGCAGGGAACGGCATGGTGGTGCAGTGGTTTCAGCCGTGTGTCCTTTATCAGCCTCAAAACCACTTAAGTGAGGCAGACCTCACATGAGTGGGTGACATAAAATGGTCACATGACAATATAGATGCATCTCCTCTAGGGTTATCACCTAATCCAAGACAGAAAGGACACTTTGAGCTACTTTGGGTTTTACAAACTGCTCTAAAATGGAAAGGCTCCTATGCTTGGCTAAATAGTATTTCATTTGAGTTTGCCATATTGTCCCATTTCTCTTGTACATGGTCTGTTTGATGAATGCTTTAATTGTTTGTCTGTGGTAGAGCAACATGCAATTAGCAGCTGAGCCTGTTTTATAGTGTCTTAATATATGAGAAGGTGTGACAACATTCTGCAGTTTACCTGGAGGTATATTTAACATGGTCATGTGATTCTGTTTAAGACTTGTCCTTTATTTACTCTAAAAATAGCAACTAGTACATATGAGTCATCCACCAGTATTGAAACGTACCCCTACTGCATATAACCCCGAAGGCACATGAAGAGAGGACAGAGGTGCAGGTTTAATGCCTTAAGTGCAGAATCCAGAAGGAGCTTCAGTGAAGAATCCTATAACTAAGAACACATAAACCATGTGTTGTCCAATAGCCTTTTGTAGCATTGTATGCAGGTTATTAAGAATGTTCTTGCATTAGACCCTGTCCATGATAAGGAGTTGGAAGATGGATGGTTGGATAGATGGATGGATGGATGGATGGATGGTGATATAGAAACAGTATAAAAATCCCACTGGAAATAATGTGCTTTTGGCGCCACCCAGCGGACACTCGGACATTACAGTTTTTCTCGATTGTTTTGGCATTCCATGAAACATGCTTAACGTTCTCAAGATAAGAACATTTCTCAACATATACAATAACTGCATATACAAAAACTGATTGCACAACATTATGGTTAGGGGAAAAGCCTGTATCTTAGCCAAAACAATTAACTAATGTCTCAAAAGCAAATAATTCCACTAATAATGAATTAGTCAGTGCTACCAAAATGAACAGTAGTCAGCATCGTTTTAACAATGAGTCAAAATGCTTAGATATATTGTCAGTATGTCCGTGTAAGTGTGCTCCCGAGCTCACACTTACTCATTGTCATGGACTGATCATTTTTCTTTAGCAAACTGATACTTATTCATGTGAAAGACACCAGGTTCAACACTGCAAGGCTCTACATTATATGGTGTAAAGTTGACTGACAAAAAAATATTAGTTTAAGGTTGTGCACACTTATGCAACCAGCTTATTGTACATTTTTTATATTTTTCCCCCAACAGATTTTTTTGTTTTTCAATTGAATTGTAAAGGTTATAGGTCACATCAAAGGTGGAAAAAGCTTTTAAATGATTTATCGTAGTATCATTTTTTTACATCACAAAAACCTGGCATTTTAACAGGGGTGTGTACACTTTTTATATCGACTGTATATATTTTGTGAATCATTATGAAAGCTTGGTTAACTGTTTTGCAATTGCTAATTAATTTATTGATCACATACATATATCGTTTGGGTGTGAAAGTATCACAATGGGAAACTACCTAATTTATTTTGATCCAAAAGACTAAAGCAAATGAAAATTGTGGCAAATGACGACAGTTCTAAAAAAACATTTCCATATATGCAGTAAAATATTTGGAAATTTGTGTGAAGCAATGACAAATGATGTTCTGTTGTGCAGAAGTGACATTATGGTGGTACAGTTGTTGTTTTACAAATGCCAATTGTCATTTGAGAAATGCTCTAAAGCAAGAAAAACTGTAAAATTCCAAACGTAGGAAAGCAGTTTATTCCTGGTACTGGCATCCCGAGGTGAATAACTAACACATGCCATATCTGTTGAGTATAAACTTTGTTACCCGTGTAATATAATTTAAAAATTCACGTTGAATTTGAATACGAATGAACTGTTGTTATACTAATAAGGCAAAATAGCTACTTTGGGGGTTTCTGACCTTCAGAGGTGCTATCCGTACATCTCTGTGACTCGCTCAGTGAATGGTGCTATCTAGCACCAAGTACAGGCAGTGTGGGGGATTATGGACTATTTTCACAGCGCAGTAGGCCGAAGCCAAGCACAGCACTCGGGCCATTGCGCTTTGCTCTCGATCTTGATGCAAATATTATCCCTGTGTGAGTGTGCCTTGTGTCTCAGATGTGTTTAGTTTTGCAAAAATAACTCTGTTGTTAATAGCTTTGGAAAAAAATTCAGGTTTATTATTACGGAATTGGGTTTTAGTTACGCTACTCAAGATATATTATATACAGTGCAGTGTAATATATTCAAGATATATTTTAGCACTTCCAAGAAAAATTCTGTTTATGTTATAGCCCCAATTTCTATAATGGACATATTTGAAGAAGACCCTAAAAGACTCTATTTTAAAAGTTGACACACTGAATAATAATACGAAATGTGTAAAATGTTACGTGAGATGGTTATGTAATGAAAGCCAAATGGTATGACTCAGGTCGCTTAAAATGCTTCAAAATGTGACAGTCATTTACATCCATCTTCCCTACTGGCTTGTCCTATGCTGGGTCTTTGGGGTTCGGAAGCTATGGGTGCAAGGCAGGGAATAACCCAGGACGGGGCTCCAACGCTCATTTCATTACATGAAAATTACTGCTTTGAGTACTGGCGATTGAAGCTTAACGTTTCCTTTCCTTGGCAGAAAAATGCCACCCTTCGGTACATTGGCGGGGTTAGTTTTTTTTCTTTCTCATTAAATACTTCTGAAATTTTCCCTACAGGAAGACAATATATTTCTGCACGCCGATCAAACTGAATGTTGTGACTCCGTTTTTCATTTTTGAGACGATTTCGTGGTGTTAAAAGACGGGCAATAAATCGGATTCCAGTCCGTCTCTCCACCCATTGTGTTTCGCTTAAATTAACTTTGTCTGCTGTACCATGTTTGCCTATAAGCATTTTTTCCATCAACGGCCAAAAACAACACTGTAGTTTACGAAACCACTTCCGTCTGCTTTCTACGACATACTTTTGATAGAGATTACAGGCAAATGCCTACTCTAGTCTTCGTTTGCGATGTAGCTAAACGCAATCCCAACGGGAGCGCTTTAATAAAAAGGAGGGGCGGGGGAGGGGCGATCCCCTTTTCTTTCAGTCGGCTCCTGTCAGATACTTTAGAGATGAGTGTGCTTTAGGAAGCATCCTCCACACCACAGGCATGAATTTAACAGGTAAATCTGATTCCGCAGTTATGTTTATGCTCTTTTCTGATTTACTTTTTATTGTACAAACACAAGTTTGCTATGCTCGTGATAAGATTAGATAACTGAGAACTGCTTACTACGATAATGGTAGTTTTTATGAACTATTCTGCATGGCAATTCTGAATGAAAATACTGTATTACGTTTCATGATTTTGTTTCGCATACCCTTGTACCCTGACCAGGATGTCACACACAACTCGTTACTAAATTAAGGATATTAATAGTCAACAACGCTGCATTTTTCGCATTGATAAACGAACATGTAGGCTATTTCTTGCCGAAAACCAAAATTTGACATATTGCTAGATAACCTGGCGAGATTTTGGAATTCCTTTATTAGTACAATGCTTGCATGTATCTTGGGGGGGGAAAAGCATTGCAGTCAAATCAACAATAATGTTGTTTTCATTAACAGGTTTTGCATAAACAGCGCCAGAAGACAGGTTGACTCCAATAGGGACGGACTTGTTATCGAGAAAAAAGGTTTGTTTCAGTAGAAATACAGACTCTCTGCAAATACTGGAGATGTCCAGTGCCTGTCGGATACCGGCCCTGATAAAGCTGGCTTTGATTATTCTCCTTGGATCTGGCTCTGGTCTTTCCATTGGGCAAAATGACACGGAACCAGTGATCCTGGAAGGAAAGTGCTTGGTGGTTTGCGACTCTAGCCCGTCTGCAGAAGGAGGGGTCACCGATTCGCTGGGAATAACGGTCCGGTCAGGCAGCGCCAAGGTCGCTTTCTCCGCTGTTAGAGGAACCAATCACGAGCCATCCGAAATGAGCAATAAATCCATGACCATTTACTTCGACCAGGTCAGCTTTACTGCTACACGTCCATCTGGTCATGCATTTTGGGTTACACAAATCCATCAGTTTCAATCTTCAGAGCACAATAAAAAATCGTGTAGGGTATGGAGTCATGTTCTGTATATCTAAAACGTTTTTAAAAAAAAAAAAAATCCCACGCCGGTTGAAAACACACCTGTAAAAACCAGAAGACTTCTCTAAAACCCGTTTCTTCTTATTGAATGTGGTTCTGAATATGTTCAAACTGAAACAGTATCCGGTGTCTTGCAGATTTTGGTTAACGTCGGCAACCACTTTGACTTAAAATCCAGCGTATTTCAAGCACCAAGAAGAGGGATTTACAGTTTCAGTTTTCACGTGGTGAAAGTCTACAACAGGCAGACTATACAGGTAAACCTACAGTGAAGGGTTACTGCGGGCGCTGTTAGACACCGAAGTGAGATATCTGTCTTTTATTGCCAGCAATCACCCGTTTTTCTCCCCCGTCACTCAGGTGAACCTTATGCAGAATGAATACCCGGTGATATCTGCCTTCGCCGGAGACCAGGACGTTACGCGAGAGGCGGCCAGCAACGGAGTGCTTCTGCATCTGGAGAGGGACGACAGACTGTACCTGAAGCTGGAGAGGGGGAACCTCATGGGCGGGTGGAAGTACTCCACCTTCTCCGGCTTCTTGGTTTTCCCTCTATGATCAAATAAGACTTTGATCCGAATGGAGTCGAAAGAAAGGCCCGCCATTAACTAGGAATAAGAGGAAAATGCCTCAGTTTTCATGGCAGTTAAATTGAGTATTTGTGTTTTTTATTATTATTACAGATCTCTTGGAAAAACGAACGGTCTGGCATTTATGCAACATCAGCTTATTTTGCACTGCTAGATTTCTTGCTGAGGTTGATTTTTATCAAATGTTAAAACGGTTTGCAAGTACAAATTATTATTAATACAAAATAGCCCGTTTAACGGCCTATTGTAGGGGTTTTTAAATCGCCAAATGTCGGCATTTTGTTAATCTTTCTATAGCACGGTTTAACATGCGAAATAAAATGAGACTCGCCTGTACGTACATTCACGGGTTTTTTGAATGCTGATTGAACCCCGGAGAATGATTTTACAGAAGATGTATGTCGCCTATTACTAATGTATCCATACAGTGACGTTACTAATAAAAACGTTTGTTAAATGTTTTATTTCGAGTCCGGTAAAATGCATGTGAAATCTGATCCATTCTAGACCTACCGCGGCCACCTCTCCACCATTCACGTATCTCAAAATACACATCCTTCCGTAATATTTCGTCAAAACATAAACTACTGCGCCGTTCTGTTCACTTAATTTAAAATCCGCATTTTATTAGCAGAAACTTTCTGGCCGCCTGACAACCAAATTTCACCTGGCATTTTACAAGGTGTACAAGTACAAGGTGGACGTCAAGCGGTAACGTAGGCTAACATTTTTCAGTTGATGCTTTAGTCCAGAGCAATGTACAGCTGAAGGATTAGGACCAGGGTCAGAAGCAGCTTGGATTATAAGAGCCCTCCCGGTTTATGAGTGCTCCCTTGCCCATAGGATTTGAGTCCACAGTCATCCGGATATGGGCAAGGGGCCCAAATCTGGTGTGATACCCTTAATAATAAAAGCTATGCTCTACAATAATGCCTTGAACTTGTACTGAACAAGCAGTTATGAAAGACCAAAAGATACAGCTGAAATTACGTGAAAATGACAATACTGAGCAACTTAAAAGGGATCACTTAATCACTGGTTTCACAAGTACACATAAGCTAAGCTTAGAAGCCAATGCAACTGCACTCTCAGAGAAAGGGGTACCTATTTGTACTGTACCAATTTGCACCCTATAGTTGTAGGTAATTGTACCTTTTAAGGTACAGAAATAAACTCTGAAGAACATCCCAAAGGTACCAAGAACATTACTGTACTCCCAAAGGTACAAAAATGTTCCTCATAGTCCATTTCTGTGCCTTAAAAGGTACAAATAGATGCAAATAAGGGTACAATTAGCAGACCATTGAGGGTACAGCCCCAGTGACAAGCAAAGGTACAAACCAATACCCTTTTTTCTGAAAGTGTACAATGTTTACAAAATGGCAGCTCGCATGATCAAAAAAACCTGAGTTCAATATAAAATTATGTAGTCCAGCTCCATGGAAAAACCCGAACCTTATCACTCCATGTTCCAAATCCACTTACCCACTACAATGTTGCAGTGTGGCTGGAGGCCATCCCAGGACGCCCAGGATACAGGGCAAGGAACACCCTGCATGGGATGACCTAAGCTTTTTTCCCTTCCCAAAGCTATTTTCAAAGTAAGGTTACATAAAGGTTACATAATGCTCTTTTGGTCCCACTTATAACTAGAAAATATAGCTGGCACATTAAAAGGCAGGAGACCGAACGGCAAGATGACCGACATAAAATGCCGAAGCAAACATCGAATCCGTAAAACAAAGTAACGAATACTGGAAAATGACGAATGGGAGACAGGGCTCCAGGGAACAGCACAAGAATATAGGTCCATGTACACCAGCGGAACTAGACCCAGGAAAAGTTGCTCATAACAAAGGCTCCAGTGTCATCAAAAGTCGACAGGGTAAGAATAAGACCCGGTAAACCACCCTCTAGAAAGTCAGTATATAAAAGGGGGCTAACTGAAACTGACAGCAAACGAGGGTCAGGTCTAGGTTGCTGAATGCAAGTCACTGAGCCTCCTTTGAAAGTCAGGCCTCTCTGATTCCATCAGCTTATGGGGCCGCTCCATGATAGCAAAGGTTGGAACATCAGAGGAAATCTCAACATACTGTATGCAGTTTGAAATGAACACTTCTGACAGCATTCAGTTATTCTACAGCAGTGTTGCTCAATCCTGCTCCTGGAGCCCCACTTGTCAGAAAGTTTTTGGTCAAACCCGCACTGCTTACAACCTACCACCTTAATTTTTAGGCCATTAAGAAACATCCGATGCTACTTAAGGTCAGGATGGAGTGAAAACTTCCTGGCAGATGGGGCTTCAGGAGCAGGACTGAGAAACACTGGTCTAGAGTGACTAAATCTGACTTAAAAAGTAATTTCCAGTTCTCAGTGGTAATTAAACTGTACTAATACCCTGTATTCAAGAATTCTCACTCTCATTTAGAGTGTAGGTATATAATAGTGGTCAGCAACCCGTCACCCACAAGCAGCTCAGAATTTGCAGGAAGCTAATGAGTAGCTCGCAGAACACTTACACTTTTCAGAAATGGGATCGAATTATTTAACTTCTTTTCTTTTTGTTTGCTTATGTGTACATTAGCACTACAAAGAATGCCCACTGTGCTCATGGTGTGTTTTGCAGAGTGGTCGCGAAAGGAGAATTAATCTGGGTGCCCCCCCCCCCCCCCACCAGCATTCCTATTTGCAGTCCAGTTCCAGGAGGTGCAGGTTGTCAAAATCTTCTTTGACCCCCTGGATGTTGTTGAAGTGCAGGGCCACTAGTTTGTGGTGTTCCACCAATCGCCTGTTCCAAAGCCTGGAGACGGGGAGACCAAACAGACACGTCGTGACCCTGCGTATCATACACGAGTCGGCTTGTCCGTAGAGAGTACCCACCAGTGTGTCAGCCGCCTCTATCTTCTTAAGCCATTAAGAAAAATTACCAGAAAATTACTGATTCAGAGAGATAACCAATCAGATTGGAGTGGAGGAAATCTCAACATATTGTCTCTACTCCAAGTAACTAGAGAAGGCAAGACCAAGAAATACGATTGGTTAGTCTGACATCTCACTCCAGATCTGATTAGTTGTCTCTCTCAACCATTTTTTCAACCTGCCCTCAGAACATATTTGTGTGAATAAAACTCGCATGAGCTCGCAGACAGATGTGCAGCTAAATATTCAGCCCACCTGCTTTGTTCTCACAGCTCCTCTTACAGTGGTCATGTCCACAGAAGAGTGCGCCTCCTTGATTTGGAAGTAGGCAAAGTGCAGCCTATGAGGGTAGAGCTAAAGGGAAGAGCATAACCATCTTAGAATACCTGTATACCACTAAGGGGTTTGAAATATGTGCAGCAGCAAAACACCATCATCCCATTCCAGATACAGAGGAAAAACCATTCATTAGGAAAATGCCAGTTACTGCTGCTATAGATCTCTGAACTACAATCTGTTTTTAGGCATGCGAAAACAACCTCTATCCCACAGTGATCATTAACCAATCAGAATCTTGAAAACACCATCTAGGGCAGGAGTGGGGAACCTGATCCCTGGAGAACCGGTCTGGGTGCGGGGTTCTGGGATGACCTTTCAATCAGCCAGTACGAGTGGGTCCCCAGGACTGGAGCTGAGAACCAATGCTTTATTACTGGCTAATTGAAAGGTCATCCCAAAAACCCGCACCCACACCGGCCCTCCATGGATCAGGTTCCCCACCCCTGATCTAGGGCATATGCAACATATGCTTACCTTCGTCTCCAGAATCCATGTACCAGCATTATGAACATTTTGGACTGTTAAGATCCAACAAAAATATCAAGTATCAAAATCAGGACTGTAAATGCCAGACACTTATGACATCACAGGGCGGGGCACAGATTACAGGTCACATCATTGGCCAAATCTGGGGTCATTGGGCTCTCATGCTCCCTGAAATATTATAGACCGTTGACTTATGTGCTTCTGTTACTCATGGGAGTGACCCAGTTAACTTACTTAGTTCTGGGGTTTCTCCCGGCTCAGTTTCTCTAACTCATTCCAGACCTGTGGCCCAAGCATCTCCCAGACCTGTTCTGCTTCATTAACAAGGTGGAAGAGTGCCGCACTTACGGCATTCAGCTGCTCTTCTGATTGGCTCTTGCGTTGACCAATTACTGGCAAGAGCTCTGTTGAGACAATGTGCTTGAACAAGGCTTACTCATAATGCAATAACCTCATGCTGTATGGACTGATTACACCATTATACTAAGCACTATAACATTCAGTTTGGACAACATAAGTAAACACTATACAAGACACATGGACAACATGATTTCATTGCAGACTGGCATGTAAGCGTGATTGAGCTTTCCGGAAATAACAATGTAGCTAGTTCCACAGTATTAATATATCACATTAAACACAAATATGTATTACTGCTCTGTCCTCAGGCAGACATGATTATTTCCTGTGAACTGGTCTCCAGTGCACAGTGCTGTCCCATTGGCCTGGGAGGATGGTCTTGTCTGACCTCCTGCAGAACTTCACGTAGGTATTTTAAACACCAAATATTAAAATGGGCTTGTGCGTTTTCCAGGTTTTCAGCATTCTCCATGAAATTTTAAATTGTAGTCTCTCCATGATTTGAGTATAGTGAAATGAGTAAAAAGGGATAAGGCCTGGGGTAAGATAATGAATCAAATGTAGCTGCTTGATCATATCCAGGAAGGGCTGCACTTTGTTCTTTACTCACATCTGAAATTTCTCCTCCCAATATGATCCATGGTCATGTTCCTTCATGTCCCAGATAAGGCTCACTACAGCTTCCTGGTTGTTGAGCACTTCCTGGGTGAGTTCCAAAGAACAAAAAAGTGTCACAAATATGTGGAATTTTCTATTTATAAGCCAAGTGAAGAAAAATACTTTTAACATAAGTCTTACCGTTCATCGTCCATCACTTTCTGGACTTCTCTCAGCTCCTTGTAGGCAATGTTCTCCAAAAACCAATTAACTTCTTCATCAATGCTTATGTCTTGGAAACAAGAAAACCACCGAGGTTTTGAACACATCACACATTAAACAGTCCGATCATCATGTTCTCAGTGATGACTCCAGAGTTCTCCATCCTGGCTGTATTCATTCTTTCTAATGTATAGTGATCAAACACTTCGTTAAGCTCCTCACCCGCTTTTCACTTCCTCGCTGACACCCTGACCACCACGTACCAGGTCAGAGCAAAGTCCTGTAGCAACAAGGGGTGATGTTTGCTGATACAGGCAATGTCTCTGCAGGTCTGTCGCACAACAGCTTAAAGGCCACCCCCTGGCCTGCAGGTTAGACACGTTATTGGTCTTCTCCTAAAGCCAGACCATTACACAATCTCTAGGCCTAGAGGTTTTAAGTACCCCATTTTATGTAACACAAAAAATAAAATATAAAAGGTATTTCTTTCTTTATTATTTACCCATATTTATGGGTAAATAAGTAACATGCCCAACTTAATGCTTAACCAACACGTTTCATTAACATTAATAGTGCTGCAACAGACTTTGCTGTAACTGACATTACAAAGTCAGTTTGTCATATGCAATAGTTTAAGAAATGCATTAATCAGACATTCAAACACGCTACATATGAGCCAGAGGTGCATGCATTCAAATACAATGGCAGTAAAATTCAGGTCTAACTAGAATACTAACCTTAATAATATTTATTCATCAATACCCTCAGAACACAGAGGATTTACAGTAAGTATAGTGTCACGTATGTAAAATTATGCATAGATACCATAGTATGGGCTCCAACCACCTTCCCCAGGACCTGAAACAGGATAAGCGATTAGATGATGGATGTTTATGGAACCCTCTAGGTGATGAAGCCTTATAGAGGCTGACTGGGAGGTTGTATTTAAAGACACATATCGCATGTTTGAGTCCGGTAGGAAGAGGCCCGGTACCAGCTTGCTGGCCTGGCCTCAGGGTGGCTCCACGAGTGCCATTTTGCAGCCTAGCGGCAGCTGCATAGCCTCCCCAGGAGCTTCCAGGCCCCGTGGCAACGCCCATCAGGATGCACAGCAGTGGCCCTTTGAAGCCGTTCCCGGGCCCCACTGCAGGTACGGCGCCCTCCACTGGCACCCGGCACGCAGGTTTCCATGGCAGCCCTTTTTTAAGGATTGACTTAAGGTTGACCACATTGAGGCCTCTTGTGGACAGAGCCAAGATGCAGGTATTGGAGGCAACATACCAGTTAACTAGTACCGGTGGGGGGGGGGGGGGGTTACTTAGAGAAAGTGAAACCTGAAATTTGATTCTTGCAACATTAAATGGTAGGAGTTAAGCTCCATTTGTGATCTGTGGCAGCTTAATTCTCCAGGTGGGTGATGTTTCTGTTTTATGCATCTACTTCACATAGGTTTCCTTATCAAAATGCTTCTCAGTACTGCCAAGACCTCCCCAGTAAAAATCAACCAATATAAGTGTTTGCCAGTATGGTTGTCATCTAATCTGCCATGGGGCTCATGCCAAAACCAGAGAGGGATTAACCTTCAAAGCCCTGTGGGAGGACATGCGATGAAAGCCGTATTAGTGGCACCCAGGCTAGACTGGAGAGAACGGTTTTGGAAATCCTGTAGGAATACACTTGGTGAGCAGCAAGTGGCTTTAGAGAGCAGAAGGCCCCTGTCATTAGTGCCTTGCCTGGATCCAGGACAGGAGGGCCATCAGCATGCTTGGCCCTTCCCTCTGACGTCATTGAGGGGGCTGCTATGAACGTTTGGATGGGGACAACTCCCCTTGACCAATAGCATGGCATTATCCGCACATGGAAGGTCTTCCACCAATCGCGACTTTAGAAATCCAACCCAAGGAGCAGATTATTGGAGTCCAGAAACAGAAAAGCATTAGACCCATTAAGTTGCCCATGGACTTTTTTAAGGATATAAAATGTTTAAAAATAAGCTTTTAGCCATAACATTAACCCGAGTCTTAACCCAGATACCAGTACCAGTACCGACCCTAAAACTAGCTGTGGTGTTAACCTCAACCCTAACCTTACCTACAATGTTAACCTTAATCCGCACCCTACTCATAGCTCCAACCTGGACTTCACAACTATACAATATAGTGAAGGGAAGTCAACAGCATGTCTTTATAATGGTTTCCATCAAGTCCAGATAAACAAAGTCAGCATTATCCCCACCTGTCTCTCCCTCATTTTCATGCTGCTATAGCCATATCTGCCGGAGCCTAGATGGATATTGCACTCAACCAATTGTTTGCACTGCCTCTAGTTTCCCCAACTTTGGCTAATGCACTATTTTCTTACTTCCCCCCACCCCTTCTGGTGTATGCTGCCTGGAGACCCATGCAAGACCACTACCTCTACTTCCGGCGATTCCCCTCCTGCCTGCCTGCCCTTTGCTCCTGCGATGCCTCTCCTTCCTTCCCTGCTGCTGTACCACTGTTGATCTTGCCATCAATAATCAAGCACCCCGTGCCAGCACCTGTCTGCCCCATATAGAGACAAATTTCAACACATGTTCTTATAAACTTAGTTTTGTCATCTTGTTTTGTTCAGTTGACTCCTCTGCCGGCCCCTGGAGGATGGGCTCCCCCTTTGGTTCTTGTTCCTCCCAAGGTTTCTTCCTTCTAGGAAGTTTTTCCTCGCCACTGTAGCCTTTGGCTTGCTCACTGTGGGGTTTTTATGTGATAGAGAAAAAGTAAAGCGCATTGAGACAATGTAATGTAGCTTTTGGGTTACTGCTGCCAATATAACTAGGGTTTATGTGTGTGTATGTGAGAGACTGATGTCAAATATAAGTATTACCCAGATATTTAATGTGGGATACTATCGACCATCACCATTGTACAAGCAAAATAAAAATGTGTCCTTTGCTGCCCCCTATAGGATAAGATGGTCATGCACATGGCGGAGCATTTTTGTAGGCTGCAGAGTAACATATCAGGTGTGATTCAGTTACAACACTGCTTTTGAAATGCCCTAATAATGAATAACAAATATGCAACTCTGGGTGTAGATCTGATTAAATCTCCTTGAGTGTCAGTGCTGCCTGAGGACTGCACCACTGGGAGGACATCAGCTCCTCAGATACTGTAACTTAACAGCCATAAAAGAAAGGCTGAGAAGGATTATGGTAACAACACCATGACTAACTCTACACGATAAGAAATTTCAGGCAGCATTTGCTGCAGCCAATAAAGTTTAAGCATCACCCTTCAATTGAAAAGATTCTTTGAAAAACCAAAGTTGACATGCATGTTATTTCAGCAGTTGCCATAGCATCTCATTGGGCAAAAAGTGAGTGAACAAAATGGTCATGTCTCAATTACAAATTGGTAGATTTGAAACTGACCAACCACTTGTGACATTTATTGTAATACTCCACTAAACAAAGTGCCATTAACAATGGCTGTCAGACTCCTGGGACATGGCAAGCCGTTATATGTAGGATGAATGATCCACTCTCACTTGAAACCCTGCAGCGGCAGATTGTGCCTGTGGAGGTTTGCCCAAGAGCCTTCCCAAAAGGGGGCATGTGGCACATCTCAAGCATGACTCAGCCCAGCCATCTGGCCTCTTTGAGCAGCATGTCAGATCTCGGCTTCCTAAGCCCTAAACTGGATCAGTATTTGGCGATGAAGCCTCCAAGATGCAACCCAAAATAACCTTTGTTGCCCAAATTTTTCAGAGAATGCTGTTTGGACTGTAAACCCAGAATAACATTCTTTACATAATAGAGGCAATGTAAAATGGGTGCAGGAACCATTAACAATGGCCTTATATTTCCATTTTACCAGTTACCATATTTGAAAGGTCTGACTGCAGATCTTAGATTCACAGTCCATCATGAACATTAAATGAAAACTTGCAAGCATTTGTGAAGAAGTTCTTTTTATTTACATTTTGTATCAGCAGATACAAAACTCCTTTAAACTGTATTAAATGTGCAAGAAAAATCAGTAAAGACTTTTTCCAAAAAGGAAAAGGGAAAAAGGACAATTCAAACTGAAGTATTTCCCAAACACACAGACAACGCATAAAATGTAAACTACAGAAATATGAATTCTAAATGGCACAACCATTATCCAATCAACTGAACCGTTTTGCAAATTGACAGATCCTGTTCTCCCAAAACTGTCAAGTCTTTCCACATACATTTGAAATTAACATTCATTTTTGTCATAAAAAGGCCATTAGAGTCAAGCAGCACAAAATGAAGGAAAAAAAAAAACTGTACCAAATTATTTATGAAATTAAAGTTTAGGGAAATATTTACTGAATGTAAAGTATGTAAACGTTTGAATTCGACCCAAAACATAAAAAGAAACCGCTTGTCCGAAGAGAAAACAGCTTTGTGCTTCATACGTCAAACAACCAGCTAACACACTCAAATGAATCGAAGACGTGCGGAGCCCTGGTTTTCCTCGCGCAGGTCAGCATTTCTCATCGGACACGGCGTCACAGAGAAGAAAAATGACAGGCATCATCAAAACCACTTCACATTTCATTCATTTAATTCACCACAGTTCTGCATTTCTGTTGCGTCTGAAATCAGCTTCAGCCAACGAAGACACATCGAATGTTTTTCCCCTTCCCACACTTCGGACACCTTCACACTTCTCACCAACTCACACAGAACACCTTCAAAAATTAAATTAATCCAATACCATGCCGAAAGGGCCTTTTCACAGACAAGACAACCATTCCACGAGGTTCCATACATTGTTGTTACAACACTCCATACAACTTAAGCTTTATGTGAGGTTTAGCTGATTATGGAATCAATCATTTTTTTCTTGCGGTCTTACAACAGAAATCAACTCCACATCCAAGCTCATCCATAGCAAATGTTCTCCAACTCAAATACTGAAGGGGAGATGAGTAACCTATTCCTCAGAACATTCCTGAAATTGCATGTACAACTATTATTCAGTCATTCCTATTCTTAAACCAAATCAGTTTTCCCAACATTTCCACTAAGAAATGTGGTAGCAGGTATGAAACCATTTGGGAGCAATGATTATTCAATCTGTTACATAAAGATAATTACTCAGAAGGTAACTGACATCAATGATGGTTTTATAATGTAATTAAGAACAATGAACAGAAAGTATGCCCTCACTGCAGAACCCAGGAAGTGGGAAAATGCATTGATGAGTTATCCAATCCTATTGTATGTTAACATTGAGTTGCACTACGTCAAATATCAGTATGGGAAAGGCCCACACACCAGTCTCTCATATGGAGATCCCATTCTGACTGCCCAAATACAGAGCTGCCAGACTGAAAGTTAAATTTTGCTGCCTCTCTTAGAAACCTAAGAAATTCACCTACACAACAAGTGAGGGGCCATTTTAATAAAGAACTTTTACTAAATTATTACAGATTTCCGTCTCGAAAAGAAGACGTGAATGAATGTGACCAGTGCGGTTAACATTTGAGAGAAAAAAAACAAACAAACACCGGCTACAACGCAAGTGCTGCAGAACGTCAGATTCCAAAACATGCTTTGGGGCCTTTATATACAAAAACACGCGTCGAGGCTACATA
>JAODKK010000079.1:12862630-12882043 GCA_026774405.1 Petrocephalus microphthalmus | reverse complement strand
GACCATGATCATATTGATTGTAGATGAGTTGACTGTGAAAACGCTGATTGTAGATGAATCAGATGACCATGATCATATTGATTGTAGATGAGTTGACTGTGAAAACGCTGATTGTAGATGAATCAGATGACCATGATCATACTGATTGTAGATGAGTTGACTGTGAAAACGCTGATTGTAGATGAATCAGATGACCATGATCATACTGGTTATAGATGAATCAGTTGACCAAGATCATACCGATTGTAGATAAGTTAACTGTGAAAATGCTGACTGCAGATGAATCAGATGACCATGAACACTCTGAAGGCTTTACCTCCTGTAGGGTTATGTAGGCTGGGGTTAAAAAAAAAGGCTCTCATTAGTCACATTTCCTTAACTCACTCAATGAAACCTGGGCATATGTTCAAATGTGTTGCATGAGCAGGACATAGAGCACAGTTCTGAATGAAAGTCTCTGACACACCTTTCTGATGAAACACCATTCTGGTGGGAGCCAATGTATCCCCTCCTCCTCTCAATGGGCATAACATCGAGATACCCTCCAGAGTCATCCTGAAGGACCCCAGCGTGGATGGCTGCCCGGCATATACTTGACTTCTGTCCATGGGAGAAGAGAAAGCTAAATCCTGATAACTGAAGAAGAGTCAAGCTTGGGAACGTTGGCACGTCCACATTACAAAGTGACAGTAGGTTCCTCATATGGTCGACCCACGTACTCACATCTGAATAGAAACGTGTTCCAATGACTCGCATGGATTGGTGCCTGTCCTGCAGGCAGTGTCGAGGACAGTATAGTCTGGAGGAAGAAGGCCATCAGCAGGAGATACCAGTAGATACTCATGTCCGCTCATCAGAGGAGACAATCCGCATGGAGACAATCTTTGTTTATCAGTGACATCATTCCAAGCAGCAACTCCAATACCAGGTGATTCCTCACAATTGGGATTACAGAGTCGTAATCTCTGCATTTGAGGATTATTTACCTTGGGCAATGCCTGACGGGGTTTCTGAATGGGCAGTACTGTGCGACTGTAGTGTCACATGTAATGGCTTTTACTGGAAAAAATAAAACGAAAAAGGCATTACTTATGACAAATGTTATGATGTATTGTGCTGTCGCATAAATGTGTTAGATTTCCCACTATAAAACCAGACAAACCTGGCACTTTCGAAACTGTGAAGGCATTTGCACTCTGGGATTTTCTGTGAATTACATTCATGTATAAGTGCATGTATAACATTTCACACATATGACACTGCCAAGTCTTCTTGCCATAAGGGAATGAACATCTCACCCCAATGTCTGAATCCCGTTCCTGTTAGATGCGGTGAAGTACTCTTTCCTTCCTATTCTGGTGATATCCAGCCAGCCACCATAATCATCTATTATTCCTGCATGCAAGGCAGCCCCACAGATACTTGATTGCTGAAATACAGAGAATTTCACCATTCAGTGGGTTTCTAAGATCACAGGCAACGTAACACTGGCCAGAATGTCGATCTCATGCTCCACCTCTGCCCACTGTAACCCTATTGGATAACAGAGGCAGCCTATCACAGTCTTTCTCCTCATTAATTTTCCTGCAACAGCATTGGATTCCCTGTACCTCTAGGTGGCGACCATCTGTAGGCTTGCGTGAACTTACCATGTCGTAATAACCACTTCCTATCACTTTAAACTGCCTGTTGGCGCAACCTGCTGGACATTCGTACCTGAGGCAGGGAAACCACAAGTCGAAAGAGTTAAAGTCTTTGCATTAAAAAAAAACATCAGTTTGGGCTTTCAATGAATTGCACAGTAATGAAGTGTCTTTATGAGAGGTGGAAAGTTCCGGTCAAGAAAGCACAAATCCAGACCAAGGTTTTGTTTCAACCAACCAATTGAGTACTCTGTGACTATGATTTGTTATACTCTACTTGTTGGTTGACTCAAATCCTTTGGTCTGGGGTGGTGAGTGGAACAGGGGGCTGAGCATCTTTACCGGTGATCAGAAGGTTTCCGCATTGGGCCCTGCGCTCACCAGAACCGTCATGTGTTTGTGGGCACATAATCAGGCCCCTTAACCCCCAGCTCCAGGGGTCCCACATGTTGGCTGACCCTGTGCTGTGACCCCCAAGCTATGGAGAGCAAGATGGGGCAGGTGAAGAGAAGAATTCCAATTACTTGCACAAATGGCAAATAAAGGACTTCCCACTTTCCAAACCTGAACTTTCCCCCTCTGGTCCTTATACTCATAAAGAGAATATTTATAAAATGAATATTTATATACGTCGGCATGGCTGCTCTCCCCCGCGTCACATCGCCTTCGCCCTGTAACCCCAACTCGTGCAGGTCCACAAACTGCCACCTGTGAATTGCCCGTAGTATGTGGGTGTGTATGTGGCTGTGATGGACTGGCATCCTGTCCATCATGTCCTGGGATCCCCCCCCCACCCACACCACCAACCCAGAGCAGGAGGAGAGCTAAGTAGATGGGTATATGTGTACAAATGGCATTTTTCTCCATACCGGTTACAGGTTGTTCCTTTACACTGGTCCCGGAGCTTCGTCTCACAAGACACCTGTTGAGCTGGATGTAAAGTTTACAGCTTTGACACCTTGCGGCTGAAACTGCAAAAAAAGCTAATCTGATTTAGAAAAACAAAGCAATGCTCTTGGACTGCGCATTTACAAATGCAAAGGGAGTGTCTCTTTGGACCTGGGTGTTGATCAAATAGATCTGAACAGGTCCTTCACTAAATACTCTTGATTTAGCTAAGTCACATTGGCCTGCTTCAATGAGCACTTTTCCACAGGTGGATAGTTCAGGTCCAGAAAGTTAAAGTCTATGTATAATGTATAATGTTTTATAAGTTTATAATAAGTTTTTATAGCCAGAAAGAAAGTGAGACAGCATCTTACACATCTGCTGTGTGTCCTGTATGGTGCTGCTGTCCCTGCTCTGTGCGGGTGCTGAGGTTGGGCGGGGCACCATCTCTGCAGGCTGTGGAACCCTTGGGTCTTCTGGCTCAACATAGTTGTTCTCTTCCACCTCTGGCTGATAGTGATCTTCCACACTGCTACCTGGAAACAATGTTTTTGTGGTATTTGCCTCCATCAAAGGTACTGGGCAGGAAGAGTATTCATTCTGGGATGTCCAAAACCTGGCAGAGATGCATTATTATGGCAGTGGATACCCACCTCGGAAGCAGAGGTTATCTCTGCAGCCTCCGCCATAGCTGGAGGGACAGGCTGAGCATGGGTGGCCATGTTTGTAAGGTGCATGTCCATACCAGTTCCCCCTGCATTTACCCAGGAGCAGAAACATGAGACGTTTACTTCTTCCTCATTTTAGCGCTTAGCATTCTTCCTCATTTTTGCACTTAGCAATTTTCCTCATTTTTGCACTTAGCCATCATATGATGAAGAAATCAGACAGCCAGCAAACTCACATACCCATAGATAGATAGATAATTAGATCCACAGCTTACGGGGGGGAGTAGTTGCAAACTAGGTACACGGCTTTGGCCCAGATCATGCCCCATACGTTCATGTTGTAGCAGACATTGATCGCACAACCAATCCGATTGGTGGTGGCCCACACCATCTGAAAGAGAGGCTCATGCGGTGAGGTCATCGTCAGCCGACCTCTCCACCTGCACACTGTGTTTTCCTGCATGGCTGCTGCGTCTCTGCCATTACCTGTGTGTAGTGGGTGCACACCGGTCCTGAGCAGCGGAATGGGCAGTACGGGCTGCACTCCTGGGGGTACGGGTACGAGTAATCCCTCACCTCGTCATACCAGGCTTGAACGTGGAAAGTAGGAGGACGATCTCTGAAGGGAGAAGGGCCTTTTACTCATGTTACCAGGGCTAACTCATTTTTAGCTGTAACCGTACCCCAAACTTGCCACATCTGTTCCAAACCTAGTAATGCTATTAGCTGAATTAGTCAATGTTTGCCATAAATAATTCTTGCTACCTGTTTTATATAGGCTTATATAGGCTACTTAACTTGCTACCCCTACTCTATAATCTAGTTTTATGCTAAGCTAACCTGCTCCCCCTATTCTATAATCCAGTTTTAGGCTAGGCTACTCTGCCACCCCTGCTCTATAGCCCAGTTTTAGACTAGACTAACTTCCTTCTTAGGCCAGACTAACCTCCCCCAATGAGTCCCCAGATTCTGTCCAATCTGACCCATGAGGTGTGCAGGGCCGTGCTCCCAGCGGCATTCATAGGCCCAGGCTTCCGCGCTCCTCTCCAGCTCCGTGTCCCAGACCTGCAATATAGCCGGCTGTACCTGTTACATAGTGTGCATCCGGCTGGTCATATGCTCAAAACCCCTTCCATACTCTGCAGTAAGATGCTTGCTAAGCTTGTGACACCTACAAGCTGAATACCCCCATACTATATTAGCCCCCACACATCTAGCATGTTACTTTCAATCAAAACAAATGTTTTAATTGGATAAAAAACTGAAATATATATGAATTATTAAACAACAGTTAATGCTGTGTTAACTGATGCTGTTGTTATCCGGAGTATCCTACCACTCTAGGGTTATGCAAAACACTCTGGACAAACAACAATAAACAATATAAGCAATATTTTCAAATTAACAACAAAACTGGAAACCTACCAGTAGCGTAAGTCTCTAACTAGGCCTTCAACAATATTGCAAAGCCTGTATAAATAATGTATATTAACTGGACTGGGTTCTGATTGCTTCCAGGCTGTACCCCAACCTTGTGCCCTATGTTGCCTGCAGTTGGCTCCAGGCTCCCCAAGACCCTAACCACGGATAAGCAGTTTGAAGATAGTTAGATAGACGAGATCTCAATGTCCATAGCAAGTAAACCATTAGCTTAGCTGCAGCCTAGGATGGCCTACTGTATGTCTAGAATATTTGCATACAATATCGGCTACTTTGTGCTTGCCAGTGAAGCATCTGGTAGACTCCAATGTAAAAAGAAAGCTGTTCAGGATTAAGCTTCAGAGAGGGAATCAGAATCAGAATCAGAATCGGGTTTATTGGCCAAGTGTGTGTGTGGCACACACAAGGAATTTGTTGGAATAGTCCATGGCAACCGGCACGGGGGGAAACCTTGTCTATCCTGAAAACCAGTGCTACAAATGCAAATATCAAACATGTTGTTATAATTTAAATGCCATTTCAATAAAATTTAAGTTCTGGAAATCCTGTCTTCATGGGGCCCCAATTTTTGGGGGGCCTCAGGCTGGCGCCCCCGATTGTAATGGCATGAAATAGGCTCCTCCCTGTTTTCCCTCACCATGTACTCCATGTTGGAGGCCTGTGGGTAGACCTGGCCCCTGAGCTTGTTGTGCAGATCTAGGATCAGCCGCATGTCGCCTTCCGTGATGGCCCTCCGCCCCCGCGGCCTGGGCATCTCCGACTCCTGGTCCAGGGTGGAGGACTTCTCCAGAATCTCCTCCAGCAGAGTGATGTTGTGGAGGACCATGGGAGCCACACTCTGGGAGACAACCAGCAGGACCAGAGCCCTGAGCCAGCCTGAGGGCGCTCCTCTCATGCTGAGGAGGCTCCGTCCTCCCGGGACTTCCTCCAACATAAAGTCAGCCTCAAGACTTTTGGGGGGGGGGTGGGAGAAAGAGAAAGAAGCAGCTTGATTGGTTACTCCTCCAACCTGTGAAGTCGGGTAAATAACGTGGGTAAATATTGTACATGGGAGCAAAAGTGAACCACGGCGGCGTGTTGGAGAAGAAGGTGGGTGCCAGAGTATTCAAACTGCAAATAAGGAGCGACTGCGGGGATGATTTATTGTCAAATTACAAATGACACCGTCTCACTTATCCAGTGTAACTCTACCCCTGCCGTTAATTGGGATCAACGACGGCTGATCTGGTTGTCAGAGCTCCCAGGCGAATATCCGAAATGAGTCTGACAGAGCTGTGAATTCCCAGTATGCTGACATTAACTGGAAATGGCTTCAGTAATAAGTCGAACCAGTGGGCCTTTTTAGACCTTAGCATCCAGTTGCGTAGCGAGTGCCAGGGCATATCATACTGCCATGTCTGTGTAATTCTTTATTATAATTCAGCTCATGCCTAGTCAACACTGAGGAAATTGTATCTGCACTACAGGCTCATATACTACATGGTTCATATAATAAAAATATACAAACTGAGATTTTTTCTTCAACTAAGAATCAGCTTTCATCAATTAAGGCAAGGATCCAATCTTTAGAGACATTTATGGATGCGATTGTGCTAGATCCATGATATATAGACCAGTCTTATTTTACATGGCACAGATCTGCATATAGATTTTTCAGTAATTCTCAGCCTTTCCTCAGTCTTCAGTGCTCAGAGCCAATCACATCCAAGTCTCCACTTAACGAAAGAAAACCTTGCAAAGATATTAGCATGCAACCTGAGTATAGTCACCTAAGTATGTGAGATGCACACTCACCTCAGCAGCAAAGCAGATTATCCTTAGCTATGTTCCAAAAGCGTTCTTCCATCTCCATTTATTATATTTCTGAGTAAAAACAGTACGGTTGTTATGATCTTCTCTCCGATATAAATTTTGTCTACTCTCAATGCATCCGAGATTACAAGCAGCACATTCTCTTAAACTCAGGTCTTTAGGAAATGCTTTGTAGCTCTCAGGATTTCCATCTTCGGAACAAGATTTTAGAGCACAGACCCTGCAAATCACTTTCTGAGGTCACGTCGACTTAGGATTCTTGCACAGCTATTTCACGTAACCTTGTTAGATTCGGTGTCATGTCTGAGAACATCCCTAAGCCTCACGCGCCACTTTAAGGACGCTGGAGCCGGCTGGGGGCTTGAAGCTCATGCCACAGGATCACCGAGAATCCTGCATCTTCCACTTTTATCCTAAATTGGAATTCCGTGATGCATGACGTTCCCAACCACTCCTCTCCCCGTGCCAGGAATGTTTATCCCAGAGGTCGGGTTTCATTTTCGACGACCTCGCTCACCATACCCGAGGGAAGGCAGGCAGGCAAACAGTCGCGTGGTCTTGAGTTACAACTTGAGTCTTTTGCTCTCACCCCAATGACCCGCTGCCCCCCCCCTCCCCCCCCTCCAGGGGACAGGCCTATACTGTATGTCAAAGAGCACTTTCATCTAGGAGGCCCGTAGCGTGCGTGCATGCACATTCACGAGCAGCATGGCTTTTTACTCGCAGTGCTCAGACAGAACGCAGACGGTTACACTTGGTGAACTGAGGTATTGTCAGATACTAGCTAGACTTAAAGCAGATCAGAAGTCATTATGTAGTTGGCATTACGGCCGTGGCTACAAGACTGAGATTCTTTACTTGCCTTTTCTACATCATAGGAATTCAATTTTGAAGCATCCAGGGAGTAACATATAATATCCAGCAGGATTAAACAGTACAGCACATGACAAAGGTACTAAAAAGCATAAAAAAAATTTTTAACAAGCATTTCTGGAATTAAGATCAAACAAACAGAAGAAACAAAAGCTATGACTATGGCTATGACAAAAGCCACATACTTTTTTCGCTCTGTCCTTCAAGGTGACACTATGCCTGCTATGTCAAGACAACATGATACCTGCTCACTAACAGAAAAATCCTTTGTATCACAGACTTTATCGATGGAGGTACTTCAGCCGCCCAGAAAATCACACCGTCTGCGTGTTCATTCTAGTCAAGGCTTTTTCTGTGTGTCTTAAATTTACATTTATTTATTTTGCGGACCCATTTATCCAAAGCAATGTCAAGTCAAAGTAACTTCATTGCCATCTTCAACTACATGATCCGTGGGCCACAAGCTGAGATGAAATTTCAGTTTTCTTTGGCCATAGTGCAATAAAACATTCATAAATAGATTATAAATATGATTATGAAAGACTAAATACTGTCAATCTTACCATTTAAACACAATATTCTGAGAAGATAGGAAAAAACATACAATCAAAAATACAGTTTAAAAATAGCTTTAAAAAGATGTCCAAATGGATGAGAGTACTATGGACAAGAAGGTGCAAAATAAATTTTGGTTACAGTATTATGTAGTGAGTGCCCTGGAACAACTGGGGGTTAAGGGCTTTGCTCAAGGGCCCAATGATGACATTATAGCCATGGGATTTGACCCAACAACCCCCTGAGTCATTGAATGACCAAAATATGTGTCTTGTCCAAACTGCTGAAAGGTTTTGAAATCACCAATCGTTTCACCTGTCTCAAAGGGAAATGTTACTGAAGCTGTGCGCTCCATGAATTGGAATTTTGGTGTTTTGCTGGCAAACGTACCTGAACCACAACCGAGAGCCAAACTAGCAGTCAGCGTGGTAGCTGTCACGGGCCTCAGCATCCCAGGGGCTGTGACCACACAACACAAATCCATTCACTGACCACTGGTCTTCTACATTTAACTTTTTAATGCATTTCAAAAATACTAGAGCCTAACCTTTATGTAACTACTGTAAGGCACAAAACCTGTACTTACTACAAGCTCAGAAGACGTTTCAACTGAAATAAGCAAAATAATTACTAAAACAGATGTTTGAAGAATAGCTTAAAAAGGGCACAAATCTATTTATGGGCCCATGTATTTTAGGAAGTTTCTCCCCGAAACCATATCCATAAACACTGTTTATGAGTAATGTATCCACCAGCATCCGCAGCTCTGCGATTCTTTAAAAATCATTTTATGTTACTTTGTTTTTACATTTATTTTTTATTAATAATGTACTAGGTCTTCCTTACTCATATATGACAGCATGGGAAACAACGCACACACGTGGTTCATGAAAGCAAGAACGGGAATTTTACACATTTTAGAGATGATTCATACAGTTCTGCTGTATAATGAACATGGTTCTTACTGCAGACTGGAGACATTCATAGTGACCTGCTTACACCTGAACCAGTAATTAATACAGACGTTCTGCATAATGAACAGGATTCATGTCGATTTACCGCAAAGTGGGACATTGATGCAGTTCAGCTCAAGACGGAAGCCATGATTCATGCAGCCATATTTTAGCCTGAACATGTGATTCATGCTGACCTCCAGCAGAATGAACATACTGTGCCGTGAAACTGCTCCAGACTGAACACATGTTTTTATTGCGATCTACTGAACATCTGACTGTTGCCAGTCTAGTCCTCAATTAGCACATTTAATAGCGATGAGTTCACACTACAGAATAAACACGCGACCCATGGTGATGTAGAGATTTTATGTTACAGCCAGAGCTCTGGCGCCCAGTGTAGAGCTGCAAGGTGGTAATTTATTATAGTGTTTAATTAACATTACAAATCAAGTCATCATTAGACAACAACTTACAAAAAGACAATGAATAATTTGCAAGTTCCAGACTTGTATTTATACAATATTAGGACCCTCCAGAGATCAGAATTGACATTTCAAATCTATACTTAAATTACCCATTTATTAATAGAAGAGCAGTGTTTATCACTCATTGTTGCAAATAATAAATCATTCATCATACATTTCTGGAGTCATTTCTGTCGTGAGTTGGCCGTTTCCTGCAGGGAATGGTTGGGATCACACATCCAGAAATACAATTTGAATTCAAGCTGAATGTAGCTTAGACAGACAGGGGGCAGCATGGAGGCTCAGTGGGTAACGTTGTTGACTCACTACTCCACAGCTGGGGGTCTGAACCCTCAGCTCCACTCTGGGTGCTTGGAGTTCGCATGTTCTCCCCGTGTCACGTGAGTCTCCCCCAGGTATTCCAGCTACCTACCAGAGTCCAAATACAGTTCAGCAAACTGGCATCTCTAATTTACCTGAATGGTGTGATTGTGAGTCTATGTAAGCGCAGTGGATTGGCATCATGTCCCAGCAAAAGTAACACAGAGGATGCAGCATTCTTGCATGCATGAAGCAAGGTTACTTTGCTTAATTATTAACATCCGCATTTCACGTGCTCACTACCTGAGGAAAAACACTTTTTATTACTGCAAAACTCGTCAAAAATCACTGCGTGGAAAAAAAAATTATTGCATTTTTGTTGCATGGCTCCCTCTGCTGGTCAAATAGTGGCATAACATTGTGCTTAAAGAATTGCTATATCGTAAACATTAAACTGATGTAATACTAATTAAATAGCACCATGATACCACAAACTTTACATTTCTTTCTGAAACTAAGAAGCCCATTTTACAACTAAATAACTGCAACCATTGCTACCTTCTCACGCTTGAAATTACAGGGCAATTTCCCAATCTGGATCATAATGATGTGTCTAGCAGGGGACACCCACTTTGTAAAATATTTCCAGCCCGACTAGAAAAGCTGACAGTGGCAGGAGACAGGTGCTGTCCTGGTGCAGGTGGAACCTGGCAGAGCACTAGCAGCCTGTTGGCGTTAATGATGAGGGTTCTGAACACTCAGTCGTCAGGCAAAATGGTGCCTGATCTGTCCCCACAGAAACTCTGCTGGCTGAAGTGGTGCCCAGTGTAAGGATGAAACCTTACTGTTGGTGATATACTACACAGCCTTCATGTTATACTAGAACAGAGCTGATTAGTGATTAGCGATATGCCTACCGCAGTGGTTATGGCCAGTTTATGTTGGCTTACATTGTAATTGATCTTACATTGAACCTTCATTCTGCTATGAAATTTTGATGCGCATGACGAAATTTCATGGTGACCACGCTGCAGTGTCACATGGGTGAATAAGCACTCAAATGCGTGAATCCGTTTCATTTGTGAACCTTAAACTACAATGAAAATTTCCATTCAGTTTAATTCGAATAAATTACCCATTCATTGTGTTAAAAAATTAGGAGTCACGTTAAATTAAATTGTGCTGGTAATTTAAATATCGCAAATGATTTGTAAGAAACACTCGGAAATGTTACTTTTCATTTACAGAAAGGGCAAAGTGAGAGAATTGCGGTCTCTGTATAACCTACAAAAAGCTTGTCCATTTGTTTCTTCCCGATTAGAGTATAATATATTTTAAGGTAAATAATAAATTATTTTGGTTTTACAACAATAGTCACCAGAGGGCAGTGTTGTCTAGCAATACTAGAACTCTCAACCACCTCAACAGGACGGGGGCAGTTTTTGCCTATTACGTCCTATGGGACTGTCGAATCAAAGTTAGTTCACAAGAGTCTTGAAAAGACTCATCTGCATTCATTCAACTGTAACTGGACATAAAAAAGGTCAAGTTACTCTAACTGTGATGAAGTCATTGAGTCACTGAGTATGGGTGCATTGCGCACTATAGTACTGGTCTCCGCGCATAATAATGCCCATGAACTGGTCCGTGTATTGACTGGTCAGATTTTAAGCGTTATCTTAAACTGAATTAAGATCATAGGGCTATAGAGTGTTGCCGTCCTGTAACAGCAGTCAGCCCCCAGCCCCCAATCCTTATTACCCCTAAACAAACCTCTCTGTGTATCCTCCTGGCAGAATCTCACACTCTGCAATCACAAACCCCAAGCAGCTAGCTTTTTCCTACTCACACAAATCACATCCTTCAACAGTACATGACCGCTCATGAATAAACATGCACGTGACTCTCGTTGTAGGCGTTAAAACTTTCATTAAATCATGTTCTTTGTATTTTAACAAAATGTTTCATTTTAAAGAATGCTAAATGATGGGATATTATATAGCTTTCCATGAATTAAAAGATAATAGCGTCTTCCATAACCATGTATTAACATTCCTAAGGTTACGGAAGCCTACTGCAATATTCAAAGCCTTATATTACAGCTGGCAGAAGCCATTCTGTGCCTGAAAGTTCTCCTCACGTAAATATTCTTTAAGTTTCAGCAATCAAAACTGCCATGCAGGGGCAATTTCAACTAAGGTTAATGCTAGTTAAAACTCTTTGCTTTGTTTGATCCAATAATGGACCAGGAGAAACTGATATGTTTAGTAGAAATGGGAAAGTGTGTGGGTTCGGAAAAGTTCAATCTTGTATTAACACACATACATACAAAGTATTCAATATGCATAGAATGTGAAAATTTAATTTCATAAAAAAGACTCCAAATTCATTAAGCCTGTGACATTAAAAGACTCATGCAACTAACTGTTGTAAAATACTTTGTGGTGAAAGATTTAGCGCTAGTGTGTCTAGGCGATTTTGGAGTGTTAGCGAGGCTGGGTGAGCAGTGCTGGACCTTCAGCCTAGCGGAAGGGGACCCAGACCCCTTCTTGGAAGCATCATTTACACGAGGGGGGATGGTCCAAGGAGCCAGCCATTTGGACGGGTGAAAGGCGGTCTATCGGAACCAGTACAGGTAGTTGGAGCTGACAGCGGGGGAGCACAGGTTACTGCTGCAGGCCCCCCCATAGGCGGGGGGGCAGGCCGAGCAGGGCAGGCCGACCTGGTAGGGTGCCTCCCCAATCCAGTTCCCCCTGCGAAGGAGAGGACAGACACGCCCAGGTTATGTCAGGGCCATGATCCATATCCAGCCTCAGGGGGAATCAGCCTCAGCCAAGTCGTCCAGAACCTCAGAGTAATAACAACGTACTTGTTTTAAGAACATAAAAATGCCAAAATACGTCAGGAGGCCCATCTGCTTTTTTGGTAAATGTATTAGAAATAGTGACTTTAATTAATGGCCCCATCCAAACACACTAAATGAATTATTCTAAACCAATAAAACTCTCTGTGGCAAAAGCAGTCCAGCTAATTCCCATTTATGGCTTTGTATTGCTAAACCACGGCTAACAATGAAGTTGGCCTTATCTGCGCCTCGCAGGATTTTGTGCATTTGGCCCATATTATTTTGCTCAGACTGTGAGACTTAGGACTTTGGTACCTCTAACCAGTCCTTGTATGGAAACCCTTTGAGAATGATCCATTGTTTTCGTAAATGCACAAATGATGTGTAGCTATACGGCTTTTGACCGAAAAATTACCGTGGCAACCAAGCTGTTTCTAATAAATCTCCGTGTTCTCGCCCGTTAATTTAACGATAACACGGCGGTCTCGCAGCGCGGATACGTACTTGGGGGAGTAATTGCACACCAGGTATGTGGCTCTTCTCCACAGAGTGCCCCAGACGTTCATATTGTAGCAAGTCTGCACCGCGCATCCCACCCTCCTCGACGTCGCCCACACCATCTGCGGGGAAACCGAGCTGGGTTCAGGATCGCCACGGTTTAAGATCGCCTTCATCACTGGAAATGTACTTTGCCGGTCTTTTTCCTTATTTCTATGGAATTCCGCCATCCGGAGATTTATTTCAAATAGCGGCGGATCCTTTCGGGACAATGCCTCGGGTTGTTTTCGGGAGTGCGCGGCGGAAAGCCTCGCCTATACAGGGAGAAGGTTTAAAATCCGTACACGTCGAGTCTATAACCACATTTACAACACAGACAAACACTACACAGACAGTCTTCATTCCACAGCTGGTCGGGATATTATAGCTCTGTATCCATTTAGCGTGGAAGAGAAGGGAAATAAACTTGGGAGTGCATGGGAAGTCGATCAGGGTGCTGGCACCTGTCATGACGACGGCTTAATGTGCAGCTCAGATCGCGGCTCACCACGGCTCACCGTGCCCGATCCGAGGCTCGCAGTCGGGAGCGGTACCTGCGTGTAATGCGTGCACATCGGTCCGTAGCAGCGCAGCGGGCACCTGGGGTTGCAGTCGCGGGGGTAGGGGAACACGTAGTCTCGGACCTCATCGTGCCAAGGCTTCACAAGCTGCAAAATTGACCTGAAGCTGAACAGGCAGCAGAAACCGCGGGTCAGAAACGCGCTCTGCCCACAGCTTCGCATACAAATTATACACACACACTATACACTGAAAAGACTGTTTTCGTCATATGGGTTCATAAAAAGACATGTAACGCACAACATGGCTATTAGATTCAGAAAAGACACATGTAACGCACAACATGACTATTAGATTCAGAAAAGACATTCAATGCTCTCGATGACTATTACATTCAGAAAAGACGCGTGAAATGAATATGAAGAGTATTACAAAAAAAGATTATGAACATGCATATCAGTAAAATAAACGTGTCAGTCCTTCATGACTATCATTGGCAGGGTCGGTCCATTTGAAAAACGCCCCCAGTGAAATAAGATGTGTTAATAAGATGCAAGTAAGTGTTTTATACCGGCCCGTCCTGACCGAGAGGTTTTGTCCGTAGAACCGCATCAGATAGTACGGCCCGTGATCCCAGATGCATGTGGCCGCCCAAGCCTCAGCTGACTGGGCCAAGAGGTCATCCCAGACCTGGGTGGGCAGGGACACAGAGATCGGCTTGACCAAATCCTTGAAGGCGATCCAAAATCGCCCGGGCGGTCACATTAGGAGGCAAATCTACGGTGAGTGCCTAACCCTATAGGTATGTCTACACGGGTCATTTTGAAGGCATCTTTTCAATTTTTAGAATATAGCATGTGTCCACTGCAGTCAGAATAAATATATATCTCGAGTGGTCACATAGGAATGCACGATTACATGATTATGATAACATAATTGCATGACATCATTTCCCAACCCAACTCAAAACGTCAGTTAAACTTTTATGTGGTGATTTGTGATCCTCAAAAATAAAATACGATCTATAATTTATAATCCCATGTCGTATTCCTCTGTATACCAATTCAATTTAGCATCCAGCTTAAGTATTGACTAAGAATAGACTAGACATAAAAAAACATCATAATGTAAATTACGGTGCAGTGATTAAGATCGTGGTCATTGTAAACGAACATTTATGGATTCATTTTAATAAATACATGTACGTTTATAATGGTCGCGATTTTAAATATTCTGTGCACTTATGACATGTATTTAACTATGTTACAAATAACTTCATGCATTTACTTACAGTGGACTATAACCTGTCGTAGTTTTAATTAATTAGTTGACACTTACCATATACTCCATGTTGGCTGCTGGTGGGAAGACATTTGCCCGGACCATGTTATGATAATCTACGATGGCGATCATGTCGTTCTGTGAAATGTACCGCTTCTGCCTGCTCCTTGGTGTGTGTGCATTACTGAGCGATGAATTAACGCCGGACAAGCCGCTGGTGTTTGAAACAGACCCGGTGGAACTGACCACAGTGTCACGGTCACTGCTTGCCAGGGCGGCGAGAACCGCCATAAAGGACACGCACACGCCGCTCGTACTTCTCAGCATGTCGCTGCAAATTAATTTTCTGATGATTCAACTTTTTTTAATGCAATTCACGGAGTAAAGTACGATGTTCCCGAGTTCAAATGAGTAATTGAAATTATCAGTTTGAAACTATTATCATCAAACTAAAAAAATACTAAAATTGCATTCTACCTGAAACGTATTTCTTTGGTTTCTGCAGGATAGGAAACCTGTGGTTTCATGGGTTCTTGAAACTTTATGCTTCTCGAAATCGCTTGTCGTATTCTGGGCTGTGCCTTGCCGCTACCTATAGGAGATCTCGGACTACCCTTTAGTGTTGGCACGTTTAAGTTGTATTATTCCTCGGGAAAGTTTTTTTCAGTGCTGCCTTTACCGATATTTTGTATTTGTAAATGTTTCTTAAAATCACCGCTTGTTCTCCCCTTAAATTACGGATTAGCTTTATGTTCGTCCAGCTTGAAAATGTTATATAATTGCATTGACTTAAATAATGTGAAAGTCCGGTGGATTGTGGAAACTAGCTATACGCCCGTGTATCTCTTACCTCTTAGAGCTAATGCAGTCTAAGTCATCTTGCATTAGGACACAAAGAATAAGCCAGTGGAGTATGAAGCTATTTAATAGTTCTTTTAATCCACCTTGATGGATCACAAGTGTTGACCCAATATAAGACTAGCTTTCAGGCACGTCTTGGACACCCATTTAGAAGATCAAGATGCTGGTAGCTGATCAGTTTGATCGAAGAAGGTCCAATAAAATTGTAGCCATGCATGGTCACTTTCAACAAACCAATAGCGCGCGACCACACTTAGTACTGCAGCCAATCCACCTCAACATGCATAGCTGGAACCTTTCAGGTGCATGGTGCCAAATATATAAGTTACTAATGTTGTTAATAACTATGCTTTTGGGGAATGTCCCCCTGCTTAGTAATATATATGTTCACTCTTCCATTGTTTTGTGTGACGTGTGATGTTTCATCACAGTAGGCTGAGCATTCACATGCAGATAATGTGTTTCTACCAAAACTGCATAAGTTTATTTTACCGAGCAGTAACAGGGACAATCATATCCATCTCGAACGCCATCGCTTGTTATTGTTCAGCCTTGAGTATATTGCTGTCTGTCAACATAGTGACCACACACAAAAGATCTAGTGCAATGACCACACACGATTTATCCTTGTTTCTGAAACTTAAAGAGTTAACACTCTTTCAAGCCCATTCGAAGATCATTGCTGTAAGCTATGGAACGCTGGGGAAAGTGATTCTGTGCAGATGGTGGGAGATCGGACCTGCAATAGATTACTTATCTGTGAAGTAACAAATGTAGTGTTATTAACAGCTTATATGGAGACTGGGGGAACTCAGACTGTTGCTGAATGGGAAGATGTTTCCATAGTCTGAAAATGTTGGTGGTTTTTTTGGTAATTGGGTGAGATGCAAGGTAGAGCTGGCTGGACTTTTCCTGGGACACAGGGATTTATATTCTATTTTGCACTTAATGAATCATCTTGTCTGTCATATGTACATTTTTTGACAGATACCAACACATGTCAAAGATATTGTCTTTGATAGTCACTCTTTACTTCATAATGAAAGAGGGAAATTTATTATATATCATTTAGCTTTGTTTGATATTTGTTGTATTTTGTTTGCCTGCATCTGGGTAAATGGCATGGCACGGTATGTAAATGTATCGGTGTTTCAGGATTTACTTGACGGATACAGTTCCTACTTATTTCTGGCCCATACTTCATCTCAGTAGGTGGCATGCACCTTCCAGAAGGCCTTCAGTCTGTTATAAGCCAAGTAAAAGTGGGGAGATTACAGAGATTACTTAGAATGCTTTTTTGTTGGTTTTCATACACGTTTCCGTACACATCCAACAGATTTATTCAAAACATTTTCTTTTAAGGCCCCTGAGGTCAGTCAGATGGCCAGAGACTAGCTTGTGTGTTCTCTTTCTGACCCGAACCCTAACCCTCCCAAAGCCGCAGAGAGCAGCAGGCAGACTCTAATTTGTCTCACAAAACCACAAAGACTTTATTGGCTTAGAAATCATGGATAAAAATGCTCAGCCTTATATAAGCCTGATTTTAAAAAGGACCTAGTCTATAATCAAGGCATTGGTTCACCAAAAGCTGTTTAAAACTGATTATTTAGCTTTACATTGTCTGGGAAACATTTCTTGTGATCCGCATTGTGTCCTTAATATCAGTGGAAGTTTCTAAATGATCGTATCTGGTAACACTTAGCATTCAACACTGGTCAGGTCAAAATGTGTAAAAAGCTTAAAAATGAATGAAACAGTGCTTTGTCTATAGCGACAGGTTGATCAGGTTTATCAAAAAGGGATAGTAATGTAATTCAAATATTACTATAAAAAATCCACTGGTTAATTGTTTGTTATCTCCATAAAAATACAGAATAATACTTTACATTAACTGCACCTTCAAAATGCTTTGATATGGCATTCATAGAAAATTCAATATGCATTCATAATGCATTCATGGAACAGTCATAAGCTGCATGTAAGTATACTTTAACGTTGTAACATACCTTAACAGCTTAAATATACATTAATAACAAACATTATATGATTATAACAAACAATATAATTGTATAATAATGTTTGGTATTAAAATTACATTATTAATATATTCATATACTACATACTGTGTATATATTACATGATGTGTATATATTACATACTGTGTATGTATTACATGCTGTGCATGAATGCATAACAAATGCATTACGAAGGAGCACCATGAAGCTTCACCGAAAACAGAACATTACAAGATGTGTATCAGGAGAACATCAAAGCACAAAACGTTGTCTGTGAGAAGCAGAACACTAGGCAGGAGTACCTGGAATCCATCTTGGGGAACCTAAAACAAAACATGCTTTGTTTAGGATGGAGCCTCGCTACGATGACCATGCATCACACTTAGTGGTGCACCCATACCAGGATATTTTTGTCTGATATTACCACCACCCCTGAGCTCACATGACAAGCATTTAGATGATCTGAGACTTTGATATACCCTTACTCTAGGCATTTGTTCAGGATTAGCTATAGGAAGTGGTCATACAAATACTCAGATTTACATTCAAAAAGTGCTGAGCTTAGTGCCATCTGATGTACTAAATCTTCAGCTTCAAACTGGTGGGTAGTTCAGGTCCAAAAAGTAAGAATCTAGACCAAAATGTCCTTAAGGTGATACTCAGAATCACGGATACCGACAACTAGTCTCCTCCCCCCCTCCATCCCACCTATACCTGTGTTTAGGTGTGACAGACAGGCACTTAGCAACCATGTAAACACCTTTCAGCAGTTCAGGGGTGAGACTTGATATTTTTGATTAGATTTGCTAAGGGGGTTCTGTATGACACGCAGCCATAGTATTTAGGCTGTGGTCGTGCGAGGTGTGAGGTAGAGGGAACGGCCTATAAACCAAACCCGTGCTGTCAGTTCAGTGTGTGGGTTGCCTCAGTGTGTGAGTGTGTGTGTGTGGGTGCTTGAGCTGCTGTCACTGCTCCCTCGTTCACAGTCATGATTAGATCAGTGGGCTGGTCGATGCTGCAGGTAGGGCTCGCCGGACTCTGCTCCCGTGACTTCCTTCCAGAAAAGGCTGCATGTGAGGGTGGGAGGGAACAGTGAGGGCTACGCTCTCTCAAACACACGCACACACACACACACACACATACACACACATACACACACAGGTGCTCTGGTGTGGAAATTTTCGGTCAAAGCGGTAAAAAGAAAGCACCGTACCAGATGTGATGTCATTACACGAGAAACCCTGGTTCCCTCCAAACTGTCGGTGGGACTAAGGAATGTCCGTATTGTGGTTGGCCTCCCTTAAGCAGGGTGGATCCGGGCTCAGGAAGGCATGGGCCTCAGGGATGCTGTGGAACAACAGTGACAGCCAGGCCTGCACCACCAGCACCACCGACTGTGCCCAGTCCTCCCATTTGGACAGGCTGAGCAGCGCATTGGCGTGAAGATAGAAAGTCATCTACCCCACCCACAGTAAAGCCGAAGTAAGTCAGGTGGCAGGCAGCAGCCACTAAGCCTGCTCCCTGTATAGGCCACAGGCTGCAGCCACCAGTAGTAGGAGCAGTGCGTTGGCACTGCCCAGCATGTAGGCACTGCCCAGCACGTAGGCACTCTCCAGCATGTAGGCACTCTCCAGCATGTAGGCACTGCTCAGCACGTAGGCACTGCCCAGCATGTAGGCACTGCCCAGCACGTAGGCACTCTCCAGCATGTAGGCACTCTCCAGCATGTAGGCAC
>JAODKK010000079.1:12782589-12797290 GCA_026774405.1 Petrocephalus microphthalmus | reverse complement strand
CCCCCGCACCACCACCACCACCACCACCTAGGAGGTTTTGGTCCCCCTTAGTACATTTATGACAAACAGCAAAAATAGATTTTGTGGGTCCTGGGCCCCAAAAATCTGCCAGGGTATCTATGTCCCTCCCACACCCCTGATCAGTTCCGCTGATACTTTCATCTGCTGCCCTCTGTCGCGTTTGACTCTCAGTCCTATTCAGACGCCCATCCTGTTCACAGATGGCAGCCCTCCTCATGCATCCTGTGCGGTACCATCTACCTCTCAGAATATTACATAACCAAGCCAGTCAGTCATATCCTTTGTGGAGGTTACCCTGCAAATGCAGTAGTTTGCAACGTATCTGCAGAACATGGTCGTACTAACAATTCGGGGCCCCGGCGATCTAGTGACTGGTCTGGGACACACTGGTCTGTCCCAAACTGCCGGGACGGATGCATCATTTGCCAGTTTAAATTAAATCTAGACATACTCAAAGCAGTTTGCACTGGAATTAACTTAGAATAGCTGCTTAGGAGCTACAAATAATGAACTATAATTAACTATAATTTTTAAAAGGAAAGCTAGACCAGGCTACACGTTTATTTTATTTATCTTAAGACATTTATCTTATTTATATAGCAAGATTAGATTATAATAAATTCTTAATTGTAGGTTTGTTTTAAACAAATTTCACTTTTTCCAAGCTGAATCCAAATTAATTCAGCCAGCACCTCAATCATGGTTAATTAAGAGCTAGGAGCTGGGCAGGAATGAAAACCGGCACAAAAAAAAACACATTCTGGCCCACGAGGCCTCGAACCGGCGACCCTCAACTGGGGAGGTTAACTGTTTGCTGTTGCCAGCAAACTAGACACTTTGCCACTTGGAAAAAGAACTGAACATACAGTTATTTTTTCAGCTGATAAACTGAAAATAGATGTACCATTTGTACAGTATGTGTCCGGGACATAGCATCCCTTTTAGTTTATTGAGTTATAGCTGTTTGTATTACTGCTCTATTGTCCCGGCTCCTAGAACCTCATTGCAGTATAACTTTTATACACCATGATCAATATCACTGTATGCCTCACTCAGAATTCAGCAGGTATAATACAGCACCCAGGGTGTGTCAGTGTAAACAATACCCCTACAGCAATGTAACTAGCTTGCCCGGAGTTTATCTGTGCTATGTTAGTAGAAAGCAACCAAGTGTCTGTTAGTTTTGTCCAGAGACAGTACAAAGAGCAAGCAAAGTAGCAAGCTCACTGGACGGTTTTGCCCACATGGTCTGAGCACCGCGATCTGACCCTATAGCTAAGGTCCTATGTAGGGATGCATCAATCTGACTTTTTCTGCCCCGATACCGATAACAATACCAGGGCATTGAGTATCAGCTGATACCAAGTACCGATCCGATGCCAATGTTTAATCCATAAGCTGTAGGCCTTGCCTACACACGCCTCACTTTGGAAGAGCCTGTGATCATTCTTTTATGTGTGAGGCAACATCAGGCAACATTTCATATAGTAACAATTCAGTGTATGTATATATGTATTCACCTTACTTGAAATCTTTTTTTCCAACTCATTTTCAGTCATTTATGCCAGGATTCCAAGGTTATTAGCCTAAAAGGTCTTTACAAAGAAACAAAATCTTGACTGTAAAGGCTGATTTGTACTTCTGCATCAAATTGACGCTGAGTAGGGCATAGCCATGGACCATACGCCATAGCCTGACATGTTCCTCCCCAGAAACATAACTACACCAGGTGTACTTATTTTGGTGACTAAGACTTGGGTGTTATTTATAGCTAACATTAAGTAAGTTATTTAATGTGCGATATAAATGATGCGTCAGTTTCATCTTCTACAGCTTCTTGTTACACTTCGCTGCGATTGCAGCCCCTCGTCTATCACAAGCTGCAGCGAGTGGGCAAAACAGCTCAAGCTAGCCACTCCCAAATCATTCATTGCTTTTTTAGTGGGTTTTTTCACCAAACGCTACTCCCACCTTTCAAAACGTTATTTTTTACAAAGATTCTAAATCGCTGCGCTACTAGTTGTTGTTCCAAGCGTAAAATACTCCCAGATCGTCGCCCTCTTATCTGATGTTATCTTATCTTATCTGCCAAATGCTGTAAATGTAAATGTGAATGTTCTTACGCTCCACGTACCGCAGAGGGCACGCACATGACGTCACAGCAGGCGGAAGTGACCGCGCGCTCACGCCCACTGAGTGGCAGCGTTAGCGTTCGGTCTGAATACCACAAAAATCTAAAAAGGGACGGAGGTATCCTGCAACTAATTGTTAACAAGAACAATTTCTTTACAGCCTGCTGAAAACTAAATAAGTAAGTTTCAGATATGGATCGGTGACATTTGGCCAATACCTGATCCGTCGAATAGGTATGGATCGGTGCCGATATCGACCCCGATTGTTGGATCGGTGCAGTGCACCCCTATCCCGGTGAGTCTCACCAGCACACCTTGCAGATTTTGTTTTACCTTCTAGAGCAGGGGTTGGCAGAAAGGGCTGTTGTGTATGCGGGTTTTGCCTGCAACTGCCTAATTAGGTTCCTAATTAGAGGACTGATTGGCCGAAAACAGGCCTGGGGTTAATGATAAAAAAAAGCAGCTAATTAAAAAGTTATCCCAAAAACCTGTATACACACCGGCCTGTTGCGGATAAAATTGCCCATCCATGTTGTTGAGCAAGCCAAGTAGCAAGCTCATTGGACAGTTTTGCCTAGATGGTCTGAGCAAAGCAATCTGATCCTGTAGCTAAGGTCCTATGAGTTTCATTAGCTCACTGTGCAGATTTTACTCTACCTTGTAGATTTTGATCTACCTTGTAGAGCAAGCCACATAGCAAGCTCATTGGATAGTCTTCCCCACATGATCTGAACCCGCAATCTGACCCTATAGCTAAGGTCCTATGAGTTTCACCAGCTCACCTTGGCTGCCACAGAGGAGCTGGGCTTCTCCAGGAGATCCCATAACTTCTTCCTCTTTTCAGGGCAGCAATTATTGTCAAAATCTTCCCCCTCCTTCTCCCTCATGGACTCGGCTTCTCGTCGTAGCTCCTCGTTCATCTGCTCCTTCTTCTGGTGGTAGCGCGCCTGGCAGCAAGACTCCAGATAGATCTCGTCGATGCCCCAGTATTCGAGCTCCTGGCTGAAAGATAAGGCGCACATCTCTTCCATCATGTGCAGCTTGCCTGTCCTGTAGAAGTTTAGGATGGAGGTGAAGGCACCCGGATGCCTGTCAAAGAAGAATTCCGTCTCGCCCAGGTTGTAGTCGTCACAAATCTCCAGCAAATCATCATTGGTGTTGCAGTCCCGAAGTCTGCCCAGGCGGGTTCTGGGGAGTCTGTCCAAGGTCCTCCAGAGAACTTCATGCATGAGTCCTCCAACGTTGATCCGCACTCTCCGACACTGACGCTTGGCTCGGATGATCTCAATGGGTTCTGGCAGTCCGGATCCTCCTTTCTCTGCCATGACTGTGGGGGTTGGAGATGATTACCAAAAAAGTGGTCAATCAGTGAATAGGTGAAATGCGGGTACAGAGAAATTAGTAGGTTATCTGAATCCTCTTCAGATTACTTTTTTCCATGACACAAACTGGAAAGAAAAAAATATGAGAGAATTATCCAATACTGGACACAATCCATGGCTGAAAGCAAGTCGATCATACAATAAAACAGCATTTTGATGAATGAATGAAACTGAAACGGACAGCGCAGACCCAGTGATATTATTGAAATATTTCTCTCCGTTCCAACCAGAATAAGTTTCAACCTTTGGTCGATAGCTCGTGGATACCGGCACACACAGACGGGCAAATCCGAAAGCGTTACCGTGTGCGCGCTTAAATTATCAGTGTGCAGCGACCTCTATCCCGTTGTGTTTTTACAAATACAAATTCAGCTCACTAATAGAATGTAACTGCAAATATTATCCATTGATGTTAAATTAAATGTGTGGTCTTGTGAAAATCTCAGAATCTAAATGGAAAAAAAAATCAAGTTTAACCGGCCTTTTTTAAACGTCTTTACCAGCATGCAGGTAGCGAATTTATAGACATCATGAGTGTGCCTCACATTTGACCGAATCGAGTTTTTTCTTCTCCTCTAGATTAAACTGAATATATTATATACGCATCCAAAATAAAACTAAAGCAATACGCACACGTTTAATCCCAAAATTTGCCTACTGAAATGTCCCCGTCGCCACAAAAACAGCAAAAACATCGGTCATATTCTTGGTGTGTTTCTCAAATCGCAGATCCCGATAAAACCACGAATTCGGCTATCTTGCATCCATACCTTTGCCATTTAGAACTGTTTTACACTACAGTATTTCATGTATTTAATCAAGGGCAATCAAATTGTTGCTGGCAAAATCTGGCAGACCATCAGTATGTAAGAGTACGAAAATACAAAACGGTATTGTGAAACACATCGTCCTATGCTTGTTTTATGTTTCACACTTGAAAAGTAATCGATCCAGTGTCTTTGGTTTTTGACGCCGTTCCTTATTCAATTAACAATAACATTTAATGCTAAGAAAACTTCCATGTTACTTATCATACCAAACAAACTAAATTCAATCGATCTTTTGGTCAATTTCAACCCCAGAAATACTATATTTTTTAACATACAAGCTATACAAATTTATTTTTAAATTATTCGTTCGCTATTGCTTGCAATTCTTTATTTAAAAGTCTAACTACTGCTTGGCGCTATTGCCCCAGTGACACCCTCAGATCCACAGTCCTTCATGGTAAAGTGCGTGGGCATCCCGCTACATTACTATTCGACCGCTTATTCTAACAATTACAAGAGGCGTGTGTCCCACTTAGCTGTAACAAGCAAAGATATTGTATTATATAGACCAGATAATGCACAGCCCATGATTACCTCAGCCGGGAAGCTAAGACTCCAATCTGTCAGTGGAAGGTCCGGTAACGAAAACAACGTCCAACATCGCTGTTGCAGAAATAGCAGAAGTGACGATCGGCGTCTTGAAATCCCCAGTCGTAGCCGGAGAGGAGAAAGTACTTTCCCTGGATGTCCGCGGACGGCAGCGCACACGGAAGCGCACCATGGAGTCAACTAAGGATGGGCGCGCTCCGTTCGGACTGATCCGAGGAGGAGGGCAGGCGCTTCTGCACCACTGCCTAGAGGTGAAGCTTAATAGGATTGTGATCTACATCACCAAAGACAGCAGCTGATCACCCGAAGCGGGAATTTCCTCGCCAGGAACAGGGATCACCAGGGAATTCCTCTGTGCGAACAGCTGAATGCCGATGGGAATGTGTAGTTCGCGTGTAATAGTTATGATATACGTGTGTGTTAATACAATTTGTATAGTCGCAAATGCACAAGAGGGTATGACTGAGTTTTACTTGCTGATATCGGCGCATGACATCGACTTTTGTTTGATTGTTTGATTACTGTGTTCGCCTGTGCGCGTCTTTCAATGAACTTAGCGGAGAACGTGCAACAGTTCTGCAGCAGGAATAACGGTGTCGTTGTGAAATCGAGCTTCACTGCAGCGGATCGACGTATCACTCTCGGGGGGATTCCAAATTGTACGATAGAACAGATGTGCTGTATGTTTCGTTGCAATTTTGTAATTGTAATATAATTCATTATATTTTACATTTGATTTCATTTTAGTTATGCGTTATGTTTATTTACAGCCCCCCACCTTTTATGCATATTGTTTTATTGGTGTAAAGCACTTTGGTCAACCAATGGTTGTTTTTGACAGTGCTATATAAATTAAAAAGACTTGACTTGTTTCCTACGTAAGTGTGGAGTAGAACAATCAGATCTGTTTTAAAGTCTGGAAATAGCCATTAAAAACTTCATTCATTGGCTGGACGATAAGAAAATGAGAATTTGTGATAAATCTGCATGATTACATGTTCTTTTTTAAACCGAGCGACATGCCTTTTTTCCGTTGTTAGTCCTGCAGTGTTGAGGACCTCTGCAGAGCACACACAAGTGTCCACAGCGGCAAAGCTCGAGTTGCACCTTCACAATGCAGGAATTAAGGAGCTGGCTCACCAAAACAGCCACAAGCTTTGAGGGAATCACACTTCTGACCAGATAGCCGGGATGATCAGGCAGGGCCTCACCAGCTGCCGGTCCAGTATCCTCCCTGCCAATGGGCTTCAGTTCTATGAGGAGCACCCTTCTTCATAAAGGCCCTCAGACCTAGAACAGGCTAAGAGGTTGAGCTGTGGCTCTAGATCACCTCATCAACTCCCGTGGTCACAAAGGGAGACTTTGATGAACACAGCAGATGTGGACCATCTACTTTATCATTATCCATTACCTATTTTCTGTTTGGTATGGCTGGAAATCAAATTAATCACCATCAGCACTCAGTTAAGGATTACTGGAATGCCTCTCCTACAAAATCACTGATCTCATTACAGAGCAAAATCACAGTGTGACTCTGAAATGGAGTTCTAATCTATGTTGTCATGTTATCTACCCAGCCACCTATCCATCCTCTTACCACGTAGCCTGGTCACGGTCATGGGTTATTTAACATATAATACTCGTGATCCAATGGGATGGCCCATATTTGGCCAGCATTGAGGGTACCTTAATGTTGTTTGTACCTTTGGGGTTTTACCTTACCTTACATTTCTATACCTTAAAAGGTACAGTTACCTACAGCCATGGTACCATTGGCAGATCCTTGAGGGTACAGCTCTGGTTCCCCTTTTTTCGGAGACTGTAGAATTATTATATAATACTAATGTCTGACAGCCAGCAGTCTTTGTATAGGGTGCAATAAATGTCTGACTGGTATATATTGGAAATATAAATCCAATGATGGCCAATGCAGCTAGATCTGTTGTTGTGCCCACATCTACATTTGAGAATAGACAAATTGTTTCCTGTAATGATTAGGACAAGATTTCCTTACCACCTCCGTTGCTGCTGTGTTTGGATGGGAATTTGGGTTTCTTTGTCCTACTGCATGGAAACATTATCCAGATTTATGCCGTTACATAATACTGTCACTAGGAACAAAGCAGAAAAAAGGGTTTAAATCCTTCAGCTTTTCGAAATCGATGTTTTTCATGTGACAGTTTAGTAAGTTACAATAGCAAACCGGAAACCAGCCCCCAGCCCATGTTCGCCTGCCTCCTGCTGTCTTGAAGTGTAATGTTGTTAAGGTGCTACTGGCCAGCTGTAAGCAACACATTACTTGATTTTCCATTATGGTTCACTGGTGTGATCAGTAACTGCACTAGACTCGGAGCCGTTGGCACCTTTTGTATTAAAGCTAAAAATACACACAGTTAAAAAAGACGTAATCCTTTACCGCGACATGAGCAATGGTGTCGAACATCTATACAGTACATGCAAATCACATGCCTGAGAACTAGTTACAACTAGAGCCTTCCCAGGGAAGTTTGCCAGTCTTTTCTTGGAGTGCTGAAACGTGTGAATCATGCATGAATAGCGTGCGATTAGCGAATATGCGATAAGATGTTTTAGTAAGGAATGAATAAGTTCCAGACTGCGGGAACTGTCAGAGTCCCCTGCTTTATACCTATCCCAGGTGGCGCATGACTATGCCTGGTTTATTATATGCAAAATTGGAAAGCATTGTCAGTGCAAAGAAACATCTATTGATTATCTGCCAATTGGAGGGAAAATTATAAGGAATTGTCTTTCCATTCGATACAGCCAGGCAATGAGGGCTGGGCATGCAAATTCCCCCTCTGCCTCCTGCTCAGGCTGCGAGGATGTTCCAGGGGCTTCTGGGGGCGGGGGGAGGCTTACAGTCCTCATATTCCCCCCTAATGGCTTTGCTGGCAGGGAGCAGAGAATGGATTATTCCGAGTATCCAGTTTCTCTCCGGAGTATCCTCTCCATCCTGACCGACACTTAGCACAGGGGCTCAGAAAGGAGGCTTACTTTCCATTCTGTTCTCATGTTGACCAAGTGGCTCTCAGAATGAGACTCATCCTTGTTTTTGACAGATTCAGTCACTTAAACTGCTTTTCAATTCACTCCGGGGCTTCTGCCCCTGTATGATCCTTTTCTTTCTCAAGAAAATGTTTGACCTGAGCTGGTGCTATAGCTTTTTCGCCCTGCGGTTTGAGCGCATGCAGATGTGAGAGCTGGCCGTCCACGCATTACCCACAGATGTGAAGTGCGCCCTCTGTTGGAGAGCATGGGTAGATATTTGCATCTGCATCACCCCGAAGGTTTGAAATGCAAACTCTCCGGAAGACACTTTTCCGAACATGGCTTCACAACCTGCTTCGTATGGCCGCAATGGAAAACGCATCACACTGATCATGGGGCAAAATGTGATTTTTCAGTTCATGAAATGTTCTGGCACTCACTGAAACTAACAACTTTGGAAATAATGTCCAAAGATTTCATAAAAAATAGGAAATGCACATTTATGGGAATAATAAGGCTTTTTGATAGTGTCAGTCTAAACAGAAAAATTTGCTAAAGTATATACTGAAGTAGCGTCAGAAATTGGTTTGTATTCAAGTATTTGCCCAATCTTGTGGAAGCGACAGTCTGTATTGCTTTACAGGTAAAATCAAGCGAAAAGCCTTCCACGTCAAATGGTCGCTTTTTGGTCGCATTTTCACTACTGGATTAGCTACTTTAAAATGTTAACCGCTGAAAAAAAAATTGAAATGCCCGATATTTGAATTCCTGCAGTAGCTGCGTTTTCCACTAGGTGGAGACTGGCAGCACGGTGACTGCTTAAAGAAAATGTCTAATTATTCCACAAGCACATTATAAAACATTGCAGCATAAATGCTGTAGACAGAGAATAACCAGAATATCTACTTGTACACACACTAGTGGGGGCAAAGTTCAGAGTATGGTTCAGCCGGTTAAGCCCCTGTTCCTGTGATCTAAAGGTTGCTGGTTCCAACACAGCCTGGTGCATGTCTGTGGGCCTCTGAGTAAGGCCCTTAACCCCCTGGGAAATGCACAAGGCAGTTGCCGTTTATGGCCAACCTTGCTGATGGAGAGCAAGGTTGGGGGAGATGAGAAGACACTTCCCCCGTGGGGATCAATCAAGTATCTCAAAAATAATAATGAAGCCTGGTGTTAATGAGACAAGTCTTATAATTGCCTGACATCTATTTTTGCTCATAAAGTTTTAAGAAAACTTGCTTGAGTGAATGCTGAACGTCAGCCTTAAATCACTGTATAAACCACAGTGACTACAGTCATTGAGGGTTTGGTTGCTTCTGAGCAGAGGAGAGCATTTCCTATTTCCCAGAATAATAAAAAGACATAATGAACAAACATTATGAGCAGAAATAAAGAATCGCTGTGAGCTAACAGTGTTAGTCACCGAGCCTCCCGTAAATGTACGTAATTGAAGATATTTATAGCATTTATTGAAGAACACCAATAACTGAGCTATCAACTGATAAAAATGACAGCTATAAGCACAGGTCTCTGATGTGCACATTGTGTAGTGTAGCTGTGTACCGATAAAAAATGCTCATTCAAAAGCTGATGACATCTGCTGCCAATTCCTTGGACTCCACAACAGATATGACCTGAACATGTTTCGTGCTTCCTGTTAGATCAGGCGCCCTGGCTCTCTGAGACTGCTAGAGCAAATAGAGTCTTGTGTGCTGGCAATGTATAGGTTGTGGGTTCAAATCCCCGGCAATAAATTATAAGCTTTCCCTCTTCTGTAATTCACTTTGGATAAATGTGGCAGAGAGATAAATAAAATATAAACGATTTCTCACACATTTTGATCAAATCCAGCAGAGAACCCACCTTTCCTGGGCTCAGCCTGTAAGCACCCACACCCGTAATCAGTCTGTCTGTGGTGTTGGTGCTTGCCGACTCCTCCTCAGTTCTGCTGCCTTTCTGGGTGCGAATCCCTGCTTCTGTCTGGTTGCGCGGCTCGCCTCCGGCGCCTGGTACGCCCCCCGCTCCCGCCGCTGCTCCTTCCGCGTCCCGCTTCCCGCTCGCGGCCTGTCGGATCCCGTTTAGTTCCCTGACCTTGTCTCCAGCTATACCCATTACAACTTGAGGCCTGCCCGGCTGCATGAGTCACAGTCTGTCAGTGCTGACGACTCTGGAGCCTGCGGAGGAGAGGAGAGGGACACTGACGCGGGATACCTGGCCTTGTCGGGGGGTGCAGTCTTTTCACCTGTGTCCATATTCCCTGCTTTATAACTTAATCGATCTATATATTCTAACTGTGTCCCATTGCCATAACAGCTTTCCTCTCAGGCTTATCGTTTAATTAACAACTTTTAGCTCGTTTAATCTCAATAAGAAGACCATTATGCCACTTGATCTCATAATTTCCAGTCCACAAACCAATTGGTTCAATTCGCCGTATGACATTGTTGCTATGTACTGCGTTTTTATAATAGAAATCCAGGGGGAATAGAAATCCAGATGGCTCCCAAAAGTAAGAGTTACGTGGTAAAATATTTTACCTGGGACGTGAATTAGGAGTGACTTTTTGTACCTCGAGCCTGGTGATGGAATGGCATTCAATCCAGAATGCGTCCTTCCTAAAGGCCCCCGGGCACATAATGATCTCGTACTGGAAGATGAATGGAGGCCTGGATGGATGCTGCAATATGTTGCAGTCATTAAGGTAAAATGCTTCGCGCTGCTGTTAGCTGGAAGGGTAGCCGTCACATTTACCATCATCATTGGACGTTCGGGGCTTTAATAAAAGGCAGCGTGTGTGACTGCAAGAAATCGGCCGCCATCTATAAAAAGCCGCCCGCGAGCAGTTTCCCTGTTCCGTGGCTGAGAAATGCCTGCTGTGTGTAGTTCATCTCAATGTGATATTGCTCGGTGCTGCTTGTTCCGCGGGGTAAAATGCGTCCATCGCCTGACACGGAGCCCAAAGCAGAGAGGTACTGATATTCTGGAGAGAGGTCACCTAAAGTGAGGGCTGCTGAATTACAGTTTGCCATCGCCGATGATGTTGGCATCGAAATGGTTTGAACTGATGCATGTGCAATACTAGGCTATTGCCTGGGGCCCCACGAAATAGCTGTTCCCTGCGGTGGGGAAAAATGGAATGCTTAGTTATTTCAGCAATCCCGGGTGGGGGGGGCAAGTGGCTCAGTGGGTTAAGCCTCTGTGCCTTCGAGCCGAATGTCGCTGATTTAAGCCCAGCATCCCCATGTCTGTGGACCCCTGGAGCAAGGCCCTTGACTCATGGGTGCTGTAAGAGGTGGCTGCTCTTTATGGCCAAGCCTGTTCTCATGGAGACCAGGATTGGGGGAGGTGAAAAGAGAATTTCCCCACTGGGATCCGTGAAAAGTGTCATTTATTATTAACACCTGAGCACCCATGCTGATGTCAGTTTAGGGTGTTCAGACGAGTTAATCTGCCCCTGAATATGGGGGTGCATGGTCTTCAATGCCGTTCTCAAACCTGCATTTAAAGTGAAGAAAACAAAGCTTTAAGACACGAGTAACGCTACAGTGCATAAGGGGGTTAAGAGAACCGGTTAGGATGGAAGAATGACATCAGAGCACAAGCAGACAAACGGTTGGGGAGGCATAAGACTCATAACACGCGACGGCTTCTGACATGTTGTGATCAGCCCCTGATGGTCGGGACTTTTAAGTTAATTCTACAGCCCCAGATAGGAACCTGATGCCGCATGGTCAGGGGATTCTCCGTAAATAATATTCATACCGTTAATGCATCTGCTCAAAAAGGGGGCCCCGTTAACTGATTAAATATTCTGCAACCGAATTAGGCCGTTTCACGGTTCATTTCTTGTAAAGTGGCCATCAGCATTGCCGGGTCTTTGTACATTCTCCTTAATGAGCCCCTGCTCTGCTAATGCAGCCTACGGAGTGACCGGGGCTCTGCTGGGCTTTGCTGGGCTCTGCTGGGCTTTGCTGGGCTTTGCTGGGGACACAGCACACCTCTTCCGCTCTCCCACCAAGCCCCCGTGCTATAAAATCTCCCTCCCACTGCATGGTTAATCCCTGACAACATACTTCACGGGCTTCAGAGGTAAGCCCCGTCTTCCTGCAACTCGACCACACCTTCCAGAAGAGGCACACAGCCGTCTCAGACCATCGTACGGTCTGTGTAATCTGGGACGGACTCGCCGTACCTTGTTGTTTCTGATAATTAGCTTACTTGCCGGACTCTATCTCGTCCTTCGTGAAATTCCTAATCAAGCTGTTAAGGTAAGTTGCCGGCTCAGACTGAAGCGGGTCTTTGGGAAAGTTTTCAGTGTACAGCCTGTAGAGTGCTGTCTGCATGCAATAAAGTGGCAGCTGACGACCAATCCTTTGTATTTTACATTTACATTCACAGCATTTGGCAGATGCAGTTAGCCAGAGTGACTTACATAAGTGCTTTAAGACTCCATAATGAATTTTTACTGATACTGGTTCAATAAAACCCAGGCTATGAATACCATCTGTCTCACACTCTGTTGGGAAAATACAGGTTTTTTTTACTTCTACATCGTATCTGCAGGAGGTGAACGGCGTGCCCGTCTTCCGTTACTGTCACGACCCCAAAGGCTCCATCAGTTGACCGCCTGGCAGTAGACCTCATGCACGGGAAGACGAAGTGGAGCAGAGCATTGGTAGAGTGACGCAGTGGTGAGGTGAGATGGATGCTCTGCGTCCACGCTGTCACCTGCAAACTTCACAATGTGTGCCTGTCGAGTTAATGCCGTGAAACGAATTCATGCATGTTGGAGAGAGGGGCGGGTAACCATAGCGCTGCACTGAAAATCTTCAAAAGGCTTTGGCAGATGAGAGTGATTTGCACTCTAAAATATGACCAGCTAATGATGATGGCCTAAATGTAAACTGTCACTCGCACGTCTTATGGGAAAAAAATGCTTTGGTATAATGAATTTCCTTCATCATTCATGGTTCATTCATTTCTCCTGAAACAATGACATTTTTATTGACACAAATGACCTGGTCTCCTTACAATGTCAAAGCAAATGCAATTTAGACAATCAACTGATTTCATTTAAGGGCTGGAATCAAATTATCTCTGATAAGAAATTTCCTGTGCACTGGCTGATTTGTATGCCTCTGCAGAGCCCTTGGTTGCCATTGTACCATGAGGGAGTTGATATAAGTCACAGGAAGAGTCTGGCTTTAGTACCGATCCGGAACTGCTCTGGCTGGAAAGGCCACATTGCTAACGACGCACATTGCTTTGGATAAAACCACCATCTCAGTATCTATATGCACTGACAATAACTGCAATTGTATTTATGCTCACTTCAGCGACCAAAAAGCGACCATTTGACGTGGAAGGCTTTTCGCTTGATTTTACCTGTAAAGCAATACAGACTGTCGCTTCCACAATGACTTTGATGTTCATTTAATCCATAAAGCGCCATAAAGTGGGGGAAATTTTGGATGATTCCAAGGGCCCCTGAGAGACTGTGGCCCTAAAAATATAACATAAAACATAATCCGATTGATCTGGGTTAGGGGCCCCTTTTGGTGTCTATCATACTTAATGATTATGCAACTGAAGTAATGAATGTCATGCTTTACATGTGATGCCTCTAGACCCCAAGTGAACCCAATGGAGCCAAGCTACCAGTATGTAGGAGATGAGGAGGATCCAGCTCAGCCTTCCAGTCATGTCTTTGAAGTAAGTCATACCAAGCATCAGGGAAAGCAGAGTTTAATGACAATCCAAAGGCTTTAACGTTCAAATGACAGGAAGAGAGCTGCTGGTTCAAACTCTGATTGTGCCATTGAACTTGTGGTTCCCCCATAAATATCAAGTTGAGTGAGATTGAAAAGCCATGCTGCTAGATTTTGCCGATGTTTTTGATTTTGTCAGTGTTGATTTGGAGCAGTATCTTCTTTACATCCTCTAAGTACCTAAAAGAGTCCCTCGTGGTTTCCTGCATGAAGAGACACGTCTCTGTCACGGTTCAAATGAAAGTCTTTCTGTACAAACATATGGCCAAATCCGCCGTGGAACCAGTTCTCAGAATTGCTCGAATGAGAGCATTATGGACAAGATCAGCAGTGAGGGGGACATGCCTCGGCTCGTAACGCAGTTTTACTCCCGCCCTGCCAGTGGGCCCTGACAGGAAACACGGCAGCCTTGGAGCACCTCGGGAGGCAGTACCCCGAGCAGCTGAGCGTGCGGGATGTGGTGGGCGGGGCCAGCGCCATGCACTACGCCACAGTGGGGCGGTGCCCACGTGCCATGCGGCTCATCGTCAAGGCAGCTGGGGTGCAAGGTGAGGGGCGTCATCATAATCATGTGCATGAGTGGGGGGGTATTTGCATAAGTCAGCATAGGGGGGTGGGGTTAAAAAGCAGTCCCCAGTAGGGGCACGGATACCCTGGAAGATTCAGGGGGGTCTTTGAATATGTAAAATGTTACAATAGCGGGGGCAAGGTGGGGGGGGGCAGAATTTCTAGCCACACCCAAGTGCATCCCAAATATTAATGAATCCTACAGCCAATACCCTGAAAGGTGGTATAAATAGAATTAAAGAGCCATATTCAGCTTACAAGGATCATTCTGAGACACAGTATGGGGCGTAAATTGTGCAACCACAAAAATAGTCGAGGAAAAGGTAGTGTTTCAGTGTAACTTCACAGTGATAAGGATAAATGGACTTTGCACACTTCCTTCCCGGGTTATGGACAAAAGGAAAAGCCCCCCCCCCCCCCCCCCCCCCCCCCCCCCCCCCCTG
>JAODKK010000079.1:12698905-12712714 GCA_026774405.1 Petrocephalus microphthalmus | reverse complement strand
GGTGATACAGGGACAGTGTGGCATGGGGACAGGGTTATAAAGGGACAGCATGGCAGAGGAACAGCAATAAGGGGAGAGCATGGCATGTATAGGATGGTGTAACTAGGGGACAATTTGGGATAGAGAGAGGATTATAAGGGGACTGTATGGTATGAGGACAGCATGTTATGGGGACAGGATTATAAGGGGACAGTTTGAGATGGAGACAGGAATATAAGGGGACTGTATGGTATGAGGACAGCATGTTATGGGGACAGGATTATAAGGGGACAGTATGGGAGGGGGACAGGGTGATAACGGGAGTGTGTGGCAGAGGAACACTGAGTGTCCCCCAGAGTCATATCGATTCTGCCTTTTTCTCTATGCAACAGTGAAGGAGGTGTGTGTGACACCCCTGCGAGCGTCTGTGCCGGCCGCATGTCCCTGTGCGCTCAGCTCAGCGAGGAAACGGCTCATCAACTGAACCGCGGCACTCGGCCATCGGACGCACTGCTCCCCCCACCCCCACCCCCCCAGGCTCCTAAAAATAGGGCCACCAACGTTCCTCTTTCCTGTGAAAGATGACGTCCTGCGAGTCGCTCTTTTGAATCAGCCCTCCAACAGAAAAGGGCGAAGCGTAGCAGAAACTTGGGGTCCCGTGACGGGGCGGAGGCAGGGGGGGCGGATTTCACAGGCCGTACCACGGAATGAAATAGAACGGGGAATGTGAACTGAACAGCTTCCTTTGGGTCTATCCCAGTCCGTGTTCCCTTATTTTTTCAATAATTTTCAATAGCTTACTATTATTCTTGCTTTGCTCGGTAGATGCTGTGTAGCTCCTGCTCCTGAGTTGCTCACACTCGCATTCACTGGAAGCTCCGCCCAGCTGCACTTAGGCCTAGTTAGCTCCTTGACAGCCTTCTGTTTGTAATGTGCTATTTGTGCTGCTTGCCTCCTTAAAATTAAATGTAAGTGTGAGATCAGAGAGGAACAGTTGAAGGTCTGCCCATGTGACTACAAAGAGGGTCATCCCAATATTTGGCCCAAGCTGTCCCTCCTCCAGTTTGCCCAGTATGCTGTGTGTGTACATCCTGGCCTTTCTATAGCATTAAAAGGATGACCAACGGGCAGGTGGTAGGTCCGGATTGTCAGGGGTTGTATAGTCTGGTGCCCCTTTGAAAAATGGCAACACAGAGACATTTCAGGCACAGGCCGCCCGTTATCCGTGGGCTTAAAGGGGCCTTTGTTACTCTGGAATGCTGGCCTGGAGCTCGTGTCGAGCGTTTATTCTGATCACGTTCATAAGGGCGTGATCCGTGTTAGAATTTAGGATTAACGTGACTCCTCTGACGGTATCATCCTCTGATATTACACCATAATCATGCGGCTTTTATAAAATATCATATATAGTGCTGCAAAATTAATGTAAAAGGGCATGTTTTCGATTCTATCATACCGTCCCCATCACCATCATCATATTTGTCACATCGTGTAAGTCGCAAAGCAAAGAATGTATTAACCTAATGTAGGAAATGGAAAAGACCAAATTTGATCGTTTCCTTCCCGTTTAAACTTATGTCTAGCATGTTTAAAGCAAACAAACATACACATATGCTAAAACGTTGAAAGAAATGCAAATGTAAAATGTAAAAACAGAAAACTCTCCAGATAACTCAAATGCATACTTTACTTACTTCAAAGTCCAGGAGAATATTTTCCGGTTTCAAATCCCTATAAACAACGCAATACATTGACAATTGTATGCAAACATTTCACAATATGTTTTCATATTTGACTAAAGAAAACATCTTTATTTATTTGTAATCTTATAATCTGTATTTCCTTAACACAAGTGGGATGTTCTCTTCACCAAACAACATAGTACTTTGAACTTGAGAAAGGCATTTTAGAAAGCATTAAAAGCACCATCAAGGCTAAATTAGGAACATATTGCTCTGTCAAATGGTGCCTCGTAACGAATCAGCTGCCCCCGAGACTTTATGAAAGCACTTATTTTGTGTCCGATGACATTGGCAAGCCGCCATGCAGTGTCCTATTCACTTTGCAGACCAGGGGAAAAGAGCCGTCTGACTAAGTGCCCTTCAGGTCCTGAAGTTTCCTGGGGCGACTGGGACGACGAGGGACGACGGCACCTACCTGTAAACAATGTTCAAAGAATGCAAGTAGCCCAGGGCGCATCCCATTTCTGCCACGTAGAATTTGGCCCGATGCTCTGGAAAAGTCCGCTCTCTTTGGAGGTGAAAGAACAGCTAGGAGGACAAAGTTGATACCAGTATAAATACACCGATAATGCGGACTGCCGCAGCCCGTCGTCTTAGGCGTCTAGCAAGATGCCAGATGACAATGTCACTACGGGAAACGTGACCTGCACGCTCACAAATTCTGCTTAGTATTCATAAACGCTGCTTCACATACACAGATGACTTCGGGCTGTCAGCCAGCTAAGAGACTGAGTTCACCTCTCCGCCATTGACGAAATCCAGAACGAAATAGAGCTTGTCTGTGGTCTGGAAGGAGTAGTGCAGGCTGACCAAGAAGGGATGCTGGAGGCTTTTCAGGAGCACGTTCCGCTCAGCCATGATGTGCTTTTGCTGGGATGTAACGCCGCAGAGAACACAGGGAAGGGTGAGGGCCCCAGATAAGCAGAATACGCTGATGTCATCAAAGGCCATCAAACGCCTGTCCCTCACCTCCCTCCTGTTCACTATGATTCGTTTCTGCAGGACTTTAATGGCATAATACTTCCCATCCAGCTTCCGCTTGGCAAGAAGAACCTAAACAGTGGGTGAACATTAACAAAATCACAGAGGCTGGTTTAACTGTTCAACTAAGGAAAATGAAGCGCAGGAGTGTTATCTACTCTCCCTCCCTCCGCCTATCCATCCATCCATCCATCACATACGTGTAGAGGGCCACAGCCCGAAAGCTTCCTGGGGAGACATACCTTGCCGAAACTGCCCTTCCCGATGACAGTCAGAAAGTCAAAGTCTGTCGGCTTGGCACTATAAAGTTCAAAAGAAATAATTACAATCTCCTTTACTCAGAAGTGGAAAAACACAGAATAAAACATAAGATACTTTCCCAGTACTTCATATGCCATCACTAAATAAAAAAAAAAAAAAAGCAGGGGAGATGCTCCATGGAGTCCCCCGTATTTGGAGTCAATTTTGCTGACAATTTACAATATGAAGAGTGGTAAAATTGGTACATTTGTGACAATGGATACAGCAGCTTAATGTCTGGCCAACTTTCGACTGACTAGTCTGTTAGTCTGTTAGAGCCACCAACCGGGTGAGAGCCCCAATTACTGTACACACTGGCCAGAAACGAGGGGCAAAGGGAATATTCCTGGGAGGGATTAACTCACTGCGGATTGGCGGAGGGACCCAGATTGACGTCTCTGGGAGAGCTGCTCTGTAAGACACATGAGACCAGCTCACTGTGACATCTCCAAGGCTTAAGGAGAACCGCCTGAAGGTCAGCAGGCCATACCTTATCCTCGTCATCTTCAGAGCCATCTGAGAAGTTCTTGGGTTTGTCCATCTGGAGGAAAGCTCTGACTTCCGGGCTGGAAAATCAGAGGTGAACCGCCACGTCACAGACTGCGCCAGAGCTCCCAGGACAGGTCACATGACCAAATGGCACATTTTCCCAGAAAGTCCTACCCAGTATAGTATTACAGTATAATTACGGCTAGTAATGTTTGTTTGGAGTGCCATGTTAATTAAGGGCCTGTACACAATGCTCATATTGTCAGTTTCATGTACAGTTTACACGCCATGTAGTGCGGGCGAGAGCTTGCGGGTCTTCAGATACTCACTGGGTGCAGAGCTGAGGGCGCGAGACGATGCTCTGGATGAACTCATGCAGTCCATTCCTCCTCTGCTTTATGAACTCTGCCCAGGGACATTTGCAACAATACATCCAGTCCCTTACATCTGGATTAATTAGGCTACCATAGGCACTTAAAATATATGATTAGAATAGATTAAAAACAGAAATTATTTTGGATTTAAAATAATGAATAGATGCAATCAAATAATACTAATAATAAATAATAATAATAATAAATAAAGAATAAGGTGTGGTACGCGGGGCAGGAACCCCAAAGAGACACAAACACACAACATTTCAGGGCTATCAGCACCATGGTTTGGGTTTGTGGTTGGAAAGTGGAATCCAAACAACCTCCATGTAGAAGTTGCCTGCAACTCTAGACATAAACAAACATTATGTCACCCGAAGGTGTATGTCTGTATGCATATACACAGACACACAGACAGACATATTATTACTACATTGTTGTGTAATATTATTGTCATATATTCAGTTGTGACAACACAAACCGAGTAAAACTGCGCAGAAAGTGAAACCACTGTTTTGGTTTGGACCGTTCTGTAATATTTATATGTATTGGGATCCATGGGTGAGAATATGGCCGGGATACATACCAGGATCAAAATTATCCCCAAAAATCCTCTTGGCTGGGATCCTCAGGTTTAGTGCTGGAAACTGCTTCCGTAACTGGAAAGAGAAAGTGTGTGGGAGGGAGCCGGAGAGAGCGCAGCGTGTGAGGCCGTGCTCAGCCACTCGCGGCCACGGGGAGACAGTCGGGGGGCCCCGCTTCAGTCCCCGAGTGTACACCCGGCTGTATCAGTACTGCCATCAGTATGGAAAAGGAGATTTAATGAAACGAGTCTTCTGAAATACGTCAGATGAATACTCCTGAGAGAAGGACGAAGTTTGTGAACTACCGAGATCTTTCTGCAGATTAGTGGTCAGTATTAGGCGCCGGTATTCTTCAGTGGAACCTGAGAGGACAGTCAAAGGAACCTGAGCTTGCATAAAGCTAATGGACTTCAGCTTTGATGAGCCCACAAAGCATCAGTATATGTATGGCCATCTAAGAGGTGAGTGGTTCCAAATCCCTGGCCAAACCGCCGCGAGGTAGACATTCCATTGTATAAGCTAATGGGGTGTAATGTTGTAATCTGGATAAGCACCGATGAAATCATCCCATTGCCTACCGTGTTATAAAGCTTGTCAAATTCTGTGTATCTCCTGAACACAAACCATTCCCTCCGTCCAACTCTGACCATCACTTTGTAGACCTAGAAGAAAAAAAATAAATTAAAAAATCAAGTACAAAAGTGAGTTTTGCGCTAAAGCACTTTGAGACAATGTAATGCTGTGAAAATGCGCTATACAAATAAAGTTGCATTGCATTTTGCACTGAGGACAAGTTAGCGAAAACTGGCTCATCAAACTCTCCCAAGTTATACAAGGCTCTGATACACTTTGGTTACTAAGTGTGTGTACATAGAGGAGTAATATTACTGATTTAATGCAACAAGATAAGTTTGGGAAGGGCACCTTTTTAATGTACAGTACTGGTCAAACCATTAGAGGTTATAAGTGGTAGGGCTGAACGATTTATGGATTTCAAATTGAAATTGCGATTTGAAACAACGCATTTAGCAAATCGCAAAGGCTGCGATTTAGGATATGCATTACACAGCACATCTGACCCAGGGCTTAAAACTGTCGTGAGAATAGTTTCACAAATTCATGCCGTCATCCTTGTGTGACAGTCTAACCAATCAGAAGTGCCGTGCTCCTTGCATGCCAGTCACGTTCACCAATCAAAAGTGGCCCAAAGTGACTGCGTATACACCCACAAACAACAGACATGTGAAACCCAAAGAAAATGTTACATTCATGCAAAAACGTATCGGTTTGCTGCTGAGCTGTAAATGAATTACCTACCTATTTAGTAGTCAGAGACTGTTCACAGAAAGGTCCTATTATTAGGGGACCAAACAGCATTAGCCGCAAGACTGCTATTGTTTTCTTACTGGAATCATTTTATTTTTATTACTTTATTTAGCTTAACACAGTCACAGCTTTTGTGATAGTTGCTTTATGCATCATTGTTCTCTGCTAATTTCACACTTATGTACATGAGACATCCCGGAAACACTTTACTAAGGGTAAAAAAAGCGGTTGAGTGCTGCTTGCGAGCACGACACTTAAAATGTGCCTGTAAAAATACAAAACAATTGTCAGCTGTTTTACCTTAAATTTATAGTAAATTTGGCTGAAAAGAATGTGGCATAATCTGGTCACAGCAATCACACGAAATTATATGATCGGTAAAAAATTCAGATCGTTTAGGAACTGCTCTTAGTGTACGTCATATAATGAATACTGAACCGAGTTAAAAAAAAAAAAAAACACAAATCAAGTCACAATAGCAATATCTGTCAGATAAATCTTAAAATCGTTCAACCCTAATAGGCGGCCGTCTAGGATGCCATCTTCTGAGTGAGTACTGAGACAGCAAACCACCAGCACCACCGCCAGGGACTAGGGCAGTGAGGTTTGCAAGGGGGACGCTGGTGGTGACACTTGCGTAGGGCTGTAACTGGCATGTATACTATAATATACACTATACACTATAATAGTACCCCTAAATACACCCAAAGCCAAACAGTTATTGCGGCTTCAAGTCGCTGTACGGAGTCAGCTTGGGTGTAGTACTCAGAGTACTCAAAGTACTCAGACTGAAACCCCCCATCTAGGTTACTCACAGTGTAGCGCTTCTTCTTATCCCTCTGCTCATTGTGGCAGGGGATGCTGACGTCAGGCCAAGCAGCCTGTCCCTCCATGAGGACGAGTCCCTCGGCAAGTCAGGCTCCTACAGGAGGGCAGCTCCTCAGATCCCAGGCCAAGCTGCTCCAAGATTTGCCAGGAGACCGATTCTCCCATGCCTAGGAAAACAAACAGCTAAAACTACAAGCAGCACCCCATGGCAGTCCAGATGGGTTTTGCATAAAATCTGCTCTTCATCTTTTTATTGAGGTAATCATGGTCATTGAGGTAAACAGTATCATACAAAATCTAATCCAGAAGCTACAAAACTGGGGGGGGGGACAGGGTTCACTGCCTTCGGGTGACAATGTTTGTTTACGTCTAGAGTTGCAGGCAACTTTTACATGGAGGTTGTTTGGATTCCACTTTCCAACCACAAACCCAAAACATGGTGCTGATAGCCCTGAAATGTTGTGTGTTTGTGTCTCTTTGGGGTTCCTGCCCCGCGTACCACACCTTAGAGTCTGCACCATCCCGAATAGACTACAGATAGCCATAAGCTTGCTTAAATATGCGGTTATTAATAGACTCACCAGGCACACCTTGGTCAAGGATTTGAACCCACAACCTCCTGTTAACAAGTGCAGATACACCAGCCTATTCTCAGTGCAGGAGACTGACATCCCCACCCAACACAGCCTGAAAGCTTCACTGAGACCCGGTTCACAACAACTGGAAAAATATGGAGTGGAACCAACGCTTCCAGCCCTGCCTGCTTGAGAAAATAAACGCACACAAATAAAAATCAAGCACAGACTTGTGCCGTCCTGTCCCAGCGTGCCCAAAAACCCGAGTAAGACTCTACCAAGATCATGGGTCAACCGAAACTCTCGGCAATGTCAAGGTCGGTACCATCACAACATGCTGTGCAAAAACTATAACTATGCGCAGTAACTATACTTACGTTCTCAGTCCTAGCATTCATATATAGGTTTAAAAAAATAACGCGGACAATACTAAGAATTATTACAGACTTATGCAAGTCGCTCTGGCTAAGGACGTCTGCTGAATGCTGTAAATGTAAATAATTAAAAATCATGATGTTAACGCGAGATTAATCGTTCTTACGAAATATTTCAATTATTTCAATATTTCATCTGATTTTTAGAAGGAAAACAAACACTGCCTTTGCCCCCAGCTGGCACAGACAGTGATGACATTGTTGAATATTACAGTAAGGGAAAACAGACGAACGGGCGAACAAGAGTGGCATTCATCGGCTATTCGGCGAGTTCAAGCAAACACATTTTCAAACCGTTTTAGTTTACGATGTTAAGCCTTGTTTTCTGCTGAGAGGGACCATATGTATAACGATAAGCAAAATTTGTATGATCAGAACAAAGAATATAACAAGCACGCATGTCAACTATTTGGTTATGTTTTTCAAACAGCTTTGAGAAAGTCGTCAGTTGGTCTGAAATTAAACGATAAAAAAAATACATTTAAAAATAACCATAAGTGAAACTAGATTTTTTTCCGAAACCAAAAGTAATGTTCAGATGTAATTAAATACGCGAGACAACTAAAGTCCAGGGACAAATGACAGGTTAACAAGTGATACAAACGATCTTTCGTAACTAAATCCAGGTAGGAACAATGATAATTAAAGCTGTCATTCTTTGTGAACACAGACTGGTATTATCTTAGGTTTCTGCATGAAGAGAAAAAGTTTAATTCTGCCGAATACTTTTCAGCGTCGGCAACATTCTCAGCAACCAACTATGCAAATAAATACTTCAGTGTAGATATGGAAGAAAGCCAGAATTACACATCCGTTTTACTGCTCGCTGCCGCAAACTGACACAGAAGTTCAAATTCAACTTACATTCTTCACTTGGGTGGGCTTCTGAAACCGATGAACTGCACTAAGCTAAAAATCGAAAGAGGTTTATCCGTTCAGCTAAAGACGACACGCACGATTGGTGGTCTTCTCTGACAACCGACACCATATATCCCATTAGACATACTGACAAATTCCAGGCAAGGCAGGAAACGCCGAAAAAGTTTATTCTGCGCGTTCCGGTGCAATTAGTCACGCGACTGCAGGGGAAGGGCCTAAAAACGGCGCGACAGCGACCCCTAGTGGCCAACGCGCGCGTTCCCAGGCGGGTCACGGGGACGGAGAATGACGCACGTTTCCGCACACGTGAGAGGGCATGGATGTGACATACGTTCAACAGAAGGCATCTCAAAATCGGCGTTTGTGTTCATGTACTGTGCCTGACAGTGATTGTGATTCAGTATGATTATGCAGCGATGATTGAGGACTGGCGTAGCGTTTCATTTTGCGGAAATGCACTGAAAAGTTAAACATAGCTGAACGCACAAATGCCACTGCGCTCGACTGCTCGAATACGTTTATTCTTATTGAACATCTTTCACGCAGCGCTGCCCACTGAACCACCCATTGTTAAAGTGTGTGAATTTCACAGATAAATATTTTGCCACCTGGAAACTACATGTATTGTATATTCTCAAGAAGGGAAGAAGATATCCAGGGGGTTGTAGATTTGGTACGAAAGCATCTTTGTGTCTGATTGCATTTCAGTCTTTCTAATAATAAACTAGCCAGAGTTACTTCGCTTCGCAACATTTGATTCCTCACTGGCTTACATGTGCTTACTCAAGTTTGATTTTCCTCCCCAGACGTCGTGATAAAAACACTGTCCAAAATGAGTATATTGTAGGAAGAGGTCAGACACACCAGTCACAGGAGTGTACCAATGTCTGCAAAATAATAATCAAGATGGTCTCCATGTATCATTCTGCAAGTTCGTGCCGCCTGCTCATTTTTGCATAATGTGTAGCTCCAGTCTGCACCTGCCTCGTTGCATCGTTTTTCATTGCTCCTAGTAAAATAATTCTCTCTATACTTCCTGTCTGCCCCTTAAGCTATGGACTGCCTCCTGCATATCTTGCACAGAACCATAATATATATTTATAATTTATTGTATTTGTATATTTATTGTATGTATTTATTTATTGTATTTGTATTGTATTTGTATATATTTTATTTGCACCTAGTTAGATGCTAACTGTATTTCACTGGGTCTGTACCTGAACTCAGCACAGTGACAGTAAAGTTGACTCAAAATCTAATCTAATCTGAAGTTCTTGATGAGGAGTGACTTAGGTGTCATTACTGTCACCTCAAGCCTCCAGCATGATGCTTTGAAGCCTCTCGACTCCCTGTCTTGTCCGGCTACAGTCCATGCACTTAGATTAACTGGAATTTCGATGTACATTTGTGTGTCTGTGCACACGCCCTGTCATGGTCCCGTTCTGGGTATTCCCCTGACTTACGTCCTAAGCCACCTGGGACGGGCTGCGTGACCCAGGACTGGATAAGTGGTTGCAAAAGTAATGGATGGAATTCTTAAATAAATTAATTTTAATGGTATAAACAACATTTGCATAAAATGCACATTTGGCAATGTATCTTGAAACATTAAAAAAAATGACATATTACAAAATCAAATATGCACACCATGAGTTAATGAATATTTATGATTAAAACCATTTAATCTAGATATTCTCACAAGCAGATTCTTGGATCTGACCCTCGAGCCAAGAAATACAAGACGATTTTAATTAAATGGATTTAGAATGATACTTTTTTTAGCGGGGCAGAGACAAGGAGCGGGGTGGTTGAAGCTCCCCCTAAATAGGGTATGGACTTGCCTAAACTCACAAGTAATTCCAACATCAGGTTTATTTCTGAACCTTGGATTAAATTAAATCGCTGCCAAAAGATAATGCGCTTTCCCTAAAGTGCAGAACCCACAGTATCTAAAGAGAACTCCATCACTAATAATGGTATGAAGTTAAACATAGGCTCATCTTAATCTTTGTTAATCTAATTACTGTACTGCTAGCGATGTAGCCAGAATTACTAATTGACTATATCCAGTGAGTTACTGACAACACTGTTCAACCAATCACCGCCCAGATCACAGCTGATGATCGCCCATTCCTCTGCATCCCACCCCCTGCCGTTCATTGGCTGGCAGCAGCCTCATCAGTCGGGCTCGAATGCCTCATTTGCAGCTGCTCTGACCATCCTCTGCGGGTCGCTCTTCCTCCAAGTCCTGGGCAGGAGGTGGTGAAGCAGGCCGAGCGAGCTGTGAGCAGGGCCCCGAGGCCGGCGGACAGAGCTTTTGGGGGCTAATGCCTGAAATGAAAGAGAGTCCTCTCCTTTCCCTGCCTCGGGCACCTGGGTGTGTATCCACTGGGGACCAAGGAGGAGGAGGAACAGGACAGATATGCAGTGATTTATCCCAGCTGGCGAATTGTGAATGAGAACCCTGGAGAGCGAGCCTCATCCCAGCCAATGAGGCAGCCCGTGGGCTTTAGGCTGAGGCACGGCTTGATGTGATAGGCTAGAGATGCTGGTTTGATTGGCTATTAGGAGATTAGCTAATTAATCCAAAGGTACTTTGTGCGTGCTTTGACTAAGAGTACTGTAACAGAGCTTCTACTGGGACCTGAATAATTCTGGGATCTGCATAATTTTAGAATATAATCCTTAAGAAATCTTAATCTGGACTAAAAATAAGAGCTCCCGGTTTTAGTCAGCTACACTAATGGATAAGACGGATAAGTATATCCTTAAAATAATTATTACAGCCTGTTGCTGAATTAATGTCCACTTACCAGCCATTGGCATCCACAACATCCCCTGTCAAATTCCGTGCAGGACTTGCACCTCTTACCGCTTCATTGTTCTGGCAAAAAGTAATAAAACATAAAAATTAAAAACTAAAATAAAAAAATGTGCCACCATCTTTGAACCCACTCTATCCTAAGATAGTAATTCAATGTCTTGATAATAACTATCACTAAACAAGCTATGGAGACATTGTGGCCCAGTTCGAGGGTATTATAATGGACTGAATCTGCCTAGATTACTTTCTGTTTATAGGGTTCATTCTAACGAGGTTTGACATGAGACTCCGACCTGGTACAGGCTCATGACACATGCGGCAGGGAAGTACCCCTCCCGGCCACACTGCAGGTATCCAAACCACCAGCTCTCGTCACTTTTGAATAGGACATGGACCGTCTCTCCTTGACACAACTCCAACTCATCCGGCCAGTGTGGTCTGTAGTTGGCTACTACCTCCATCTACAGGGCAAAGAAAATTGCTGCGGCTATTTTTTACATCTTCTTTTTACATCTTAACAGCCCGTTTTCCCCTAAAGCGTTGTATGTAATAGTTTCGCACTTGCGCCAGACTATACCGGTACTTTTTTTATACAGGCAATCAAAAACTAAGCGTTTTCCCAGATGCCTTCCTTGGATCTAATTCTGCAAATATGTCTTCATGACAGAGCCGTTTCTAAATGCTGCTCACTTTTAACAAGATGTCGATACCCTTTGCGATCAATGCGCCGCACGGTAAGTCTTTCGGTGATATGATATACGGTGCAGTAGTGCGGTTTCTGTACTTCGCGATGCCTAATACCATGGTACAGAATGTGAGGGCATCACGCAATCACTACCACAATGACAGAAGCAGGCAGATACTACACCACCACAACTCACTCATTTTTTTATGCTACCTTAATAGCCGCCAGATTAGCCGCTCCATTAGACAGCGCCACAAAAACACGTGATAACCTACGCCATTCATCAATTTATTACGAGACTCTCAGCTAATTTATACTTTCCATTTTTAATTACTTTAACTTTCGCTTGCCAAGAAACTGTACTCTATATGTTCTAAAATAGTAAATGAAGTGTGAACTTTTTTATATTTAGATTTGCCATGCAATTCACAGTTGCTTTTAACGAGGTAATGTTAATCAGTAACATTATAGTAACGGGATACTGGTATATTCAGGACAGTGACGTCACATATATAGCTCTGTCTAAATTAAATGGATCAGATTCCTGGACCCTGCAGTGCATGCTCCCCAAGCACAAAGGTGGGACTGACAAACTGGACCAGCGTTTCCCGACCCAGTCCTTGGGGACCTTCAGACCATCAACATTTTTGCTCCCACCCGGCTCCCAGCCAATCAAGAACACTGAATACTAGGTACAGGTGTGCTGGGACCTGGGAGGTGTAAAACTGTGGACTGCTGGAGATCTCAGGGACTGGACTAGACAGGCTGTAACAGGACATCCACCTACCTTCTCTGCTCTGCCAGGTCTGCATCGGGTCCTGGCTCTGCACACTGCAACAGCCATCAGAAAACACCTGTGTGACCTCCGGGTGTGATAATCGTCATCAGCCTGAGATGGCCCTTATTAGAGACGACAGGCAGATGTTTCTAGACTTTCAAACATCCTCTCCACTCATACACTGGTGATTTAAAAAGCTACATCCACAATAGTAGCCGCCCCACCAGCCCGCATGCAAACTGTACTCACTTTGCGGGGAGTAAACAGTGGTAAAGACCGCAAAGTTCTCATTGCACTGTATATAGATCTGTTGCATCCTGGGAGGTTCTGCCACAAAGATCCAGTGAGTGCTAGACGGAGTGCTTTAAATATGTACACACACACACACACCGACCCATGTGCACCACCTTAAATATAACTGGTATCTCTAATCCCAAGAACACACACGCTGCTTAAGTCCGGCATGTGCCAGTAATCTTCAACAGGTTACATCTGTCTCGTAATCCAGTTCATTTTCCTACTTTGAAACATTTGCACTCAAATCTGTTTAAAAAAAAAAAGAAATAAAATGACATATCAAAGGCACAAACATGACCTACTGTCGCCATGGAACCCAAGACCCAACTGATCAGAGCATTTTCCACACTAAACCACACATCAACACACACAATAAAAATATCCTCGCAACACAGACGAGAGTCACATATTGAAGCACACAAAACAATGGAAGGTAAAACATTTAGTCTTTTATTCAACCAAAAGTACCCATAAGAGTGTATGTAGCTAGCAGTAGATGCTCAGTGAACGCTCAGTGATTAGGAGGCAGACTGGACCAATCACATGGAGGGGACTCCAGAAGTCAGGATAGAGGAGTCACAGCTCCGCACCAGTCAGCCATCATCCGCAAAGTCCAAATGACCAAAAGCTGAGCCATCTGAAAGCAGTAAGGTGCTGAGCACTTTAAGCCCCTCTTTACATAACTGATCCGAACTGAAACCCAGAACAAACTTGTTTTTTTTTGGCAAAACTTC
>JAODKK010000079.1:12670544-12682301 GCA_026774405.1 Petrocephalus microphthalmus | reverse complement strand
TTATGGCATAAGCCCAAAAATCAATGGCTGAGGTTAAGCAAATCATCAGTAACAGAGTCTATATGGCCGACAGATGGAACGTCGAGCCATCAGCTTTGAGGATATTGACAGCGTCGCAGAAACCTGCAGCATCACAGATGTGTCCTGTGCTCTACTGGAAGCCATCTCCACCGTCTGCCAGAAGGGATTAGGCACAGGTTCTCCTATTCCGATATCCGCGTGGATGTGATTCTTCTTTTTCAACCAGCCGTGTGATTAGTGTGTCGACACAGGCAATGACACCACACCTCGCGATTGATCGCGATGACCGGCAGGCACGGAGACAATGCCAGATAGCGTTACCCCCCCAGGATATCCGGACAGCATCAATGCGACCCTCCATCGTGTGACGCTCAGACTCTGACAGATGCAGATGGATTCCTGGGTCACGTGACACATTAGGAATCTCACAGCACATGCTTGATAGGCCATCAGTCTCTCTTTCCAGTCGCTTTGTTCTCAATCGCCCCGGGCATTAAATTTTACATTAAAAATATCTCAATGAGCAGTCATAAAGTATTACTCTGAATTTTGCATATATTCTGCACTTTCCAAGGAACCAGCTCCACAGGTTCCACAGTTCATTGAAGAAGAACTTAATGACTGCTTTAAATCTGACTTTCAGATTTATCACATTTCAGTCATGCAGAATAATTACAGCTGCCCACTTAATTTAGCCTGACCAATTACCCTGAATACTAGCTGGACAGTAGGCTGAGAAACCAGACTGATGAGAGATCTTACATCTATTTCTGGTTTGAAGGTGCATCTGCCTGGAACATCTATGTCAACATGGACGGAGGGGGCTTAATGAGAGAAGGCTGTTGAAATGTCACAGGCCACAGCAACACAAACACAAAATACAGAGCACCTCGGCGGCATGGAATTGCATAGTCCCTCTGCTTATTTTTAAACACAGGCACTTCCCTGACACCTACAGAGACCAACACTTGTTTCAATGGGAAGAGTTTTGACACATAATGATGAGAGTGGCAAACTGGCCAATGACTGGCTCATACTTATTATTTTGGGCAACATCAGGCCTGGTTGTGTCAGCTCCTTGTAGCCAATCATAATCATAACTTGAGTAAGACCAATTTAAAAAGGGGGCGGGTCTGCATTAAAGTTACAGGATTGGACGCTGATTTCACACCTCATCCTCTCATCCTCTAGTAGAAGAATACAATTGGGTATCAATAACATCTGACTGGAATTTTGATCATTCTAAAAACAACTAAAGATATGAGTAAATGCTGCTTTTATCTACAGTTAATATACATATCATTTGTCAATAAACGTTTAAGAACATTAAAGCATCTATAAACACAATACCTTCCAGTCGAGAGCATCTAAACCAGACTTCCGTTCATAAATCCACCTATTTATTTTCTGTACCTGCTTGCCCTACTTAGGGTCGAGGGGGTCCGGACCCTATCCCAGAGGCTACGGACACAAGGTTAACCCAAACTTTTCTATCTTGATTCCACTATTTCCCTAGCATGGCTACTACTCCTTCTGAATATTCACTGACTATAAGCTACCAGTTTAAAAACGTTGCGACTTTCGCTTTCTAATTTGTACATTGACTGGAAGACACACAACTGCTGAAGCTGGTGAGAGCACTCCAGCAATCCTGATATTAGCAAGTGAGAACACCTTCGTCTCTGACGTGTCTAGGAGTCCACATGTGTGTGGTACAGGTGACACGCGAGGGCATAAACTGGGAATCAGCTGAGGCCATTCGTCTCGGGGCTAATGCTGGAACAGACTATCTGCGGTCCGAGATTCACGCAGCGAGGACTGGGTACAGGCTGACCCCTGATACCCATGTCAAGCATTTTAGCAAAGTTCTTCAGGCTCCTCTCTATGGGACGGTAACTGACCGTAATGGCCTATAATTTTCCATACTGACGTACTGTTCCTACCGAGTAAATGCTTACTGGTTCTGCCTGTAGGAATAGATGTATTACCTGGGACAGCCAACAGATGGTGTCCTGCTGTTGGTAATTGTTAGCCTGAGCCAGAGCACAGTGACTGCTTTAGCTAGCCTGCAGCCTTTAACGCCTGTGTCCGCTAATGGAAGAGGCCTTCCGTGTGACATTCTGCTTCTTTCCTTTAAAAAGACCTCTGTAAAGACATTCATCCTCCAGGCTATAATGCAGCCTCCCAGTGGCTCCTCTGACTCCTATAGGTCAGTAAATGTACTACAGCTCTTTTGGGTCCTGGAGTGAGATTTTTTGTGCAAGTTTGAGATATAAATACAGGACTGAGCTGAAGTGCGGCTGGTGAAATGGAAGGGTGGAGAGAAATGGTACTTTTTGGAAGGAAGCATGAATTGGCAAATTGGGCCACCAGAGCATTTATCAAAGGCTTCCAACCAAAAGCCCAGGGCTACCTTAAGTGATGGAACAGAAGCTGGGAGACTGGGGATGAGGGTTGCAATTGGAAGAACTACTGGAACTGACCAAAAAGGTACCATTTACTGCATATACCTGACACGTCATGCTAAAGTCTCAGTCGCTCTGGAAGAGCTGGGCCTTTGCTAAAATGCTTGACCTGGGTCCCTGTCACTGCTCCGTCAGCCTAACAATAATAACATTAATCGTGGGTCTACCCTTGATAAATATTTATAATCCCAGTGTCAAATATGCATTAAGCTAATGTCATGAAGGACATGCTAGTAAAATCTTAATCCTATGCAAAAATTAAGATAGCATGATATAAAGTGTACCTCTAGACAACATTGCCACAAGCATCGAAACTACAGTTGGGACAGTCAAACCTACACTTTCAGAAAAAAGGGTACCAATTTGTACATTTACATTTGCAGCATTTGGCAGACGCCCTTAGCCAGAGCGACTTACATAAGTGCTTACATAAGTACATAAGTGTACCTTTGCTTGTCACTGGGGCTGTACGCTCAAGGGTCTTGTACAGTACATGGATGGTGCTAGGCCCTTTTTACTGGGGCACGTGCCCCAGTACTGATCAACTGTGCCCAAGTAAAAAAACATCTTTCATTCATGAACATATCATTTTTCGATCGGGTGGGTGGGGGAGCTGTGCTCCAGTAAAGCTTTACTTCTAGCAACTGCCCTGGTCTTGTACCTTTTTAGGTATAGAAATGGACTATGGGGAACAGTTTTGTACCACTGGGGGTACATTAATGTTGTTTGTACCTTGGCGATTCATTTCTGTACCATATAAGGTGCAATTTCCTACAGCTAAGGGTACAATTGGCAGACCCTTGAGGGTACAGCCCCAGTGACAAGCAGTGGTACCCTGTTTTCTGAGAGTGTATACAGATGGATGGACTTCATAACTGTGCAAAACCCTGTCAAAACCCTTTATGAGTTCTAGCACAAAATGCACATGGTGCGCATGATCTCTTGTCAATTTAATTGAAGGATTGCACACGTCACATCTGATTGCTACAGCAGGCTGCAGCCACATTGAATTACTGAAAGCTTCAATTTTGTTTTTAGCAAAATTCTTTATTTTCTTTCTATGGTTCAAGTCTTGTCTTGTAATTTTCCCCTGGTGGCAGAAAATAATTGACTGGCAGGACTGAACTCCGCCAGCCAATTTAATACATGACGTAAAAGTTAAGTTAAACCGAAAACAATCACATGGACAGCACCACCCGTAGGACATGTGACCAGCAGGGGTGTGCTGGATCGAAGAAGTCAGCTGGAAACGGTCGATCGCACTTTTAGGTATCTGCAAAATAAACACAAAGGGGAGTATAAGACGAGAACCTGGGAGAGGAATAAAACCAGGAATCCAATTCTGAAAGGAGGTTTCCCCACGGTATCTATGAGGCGTGGAAGCTGGCGTGGATGGGCAGACGAGTCGTGAGATGAAGAACTCGAAAAGAGGCGTTTGGGCAACCAAAGGGGTTTATTGTTATGATCAGCATCATTGCAGCCATCGCAGGTGGGGCCAGGGGGTGCTGTGAGTCATCGCTGCAGGACTGCACCCCTTGCCAGTTTGCAGATACGCGCGCCGCAGCTTCGCAGGCGCCCGCGTCTCCGCCACACGCCAGGCAGAGATTGCAGCGCCATGCGGCACGTCGCGGCTTCTCCCGCATGCAGAAGCGTGGCGGCTTCGAGCTATGAGCGGCGGCGGAGCAACGTGGAAGATTTGCAGCTGAGATATTGCCCCTTTTTTTGTATCCAAGCAGGCGGATCACGCTAATGTCTCAGGGTCTGAGTTAGAGTCAGACCTCCAGTTGTGGTTGCTAGGGGTGAAATTAAACATAAAATACATAGTAGTACGCGCAAAGTACAGACACTGACCGGACATGTGAGACAAATCTTTACAGATTATTGGTGCTGCCTCCCAAAAGCTAGTTCCATCTCTCTCTCTCACACACCAGCCTATCAGTTAAGACAAGAACCCAAACCAAAGACACTATTGTTGAAAGACCACTCGAGCATGAACTGAAACTTCCTGTTCTTTCATCACAGATGGCTATTAAGGTGTGACTTCTAGCATTACTCTAGATAGGACTGCTCTAACAGAGTAGAAATATCCCAGTCTGTTAATTGCATCCAATTAAAGAGCGGATAACCCAAACAGAGTCAGGATAATGACTTGGGATGACTGATGATGCTATGCCATCGAGGGACAGTATCGAAATGCCAATTAGCATGCGTGCTTCTGCGTGTTTTGGACTAGAGGGAGAAGCCTCCATAACACATGGAGAACATGCAAATTCCACACAGAGAGCGGAGATGGGATTCAAACCCAGATCTCCCAAGGACTGAAGAAACAGTGGTACACAATGACGAAGGGAAACACTACATCCCTTCGAAAGAAATTCTGCATTATAGTTTTTTTTGTTGCTTTCAGTTTGAGCCGTGGCTCAGCGGTAATGACATGATTTAATCGCATTTGTTGTCATTAACTATAAATGAAAATTGACAGATAAAGCCCAACCATTTTAATATTCACCACAATAGACATACTATACAAACAATCAGATACATCAAGGCTGCCGCCAGGGGCTTACCACAGAGCCCACCGACCAAAAACACCGGATCTATCTTCATGTCGTTTTGAGGACGGATGGAGATATGGCCTGGGAGACCAGGGACTCTCCTGGGAGGCCAGATGACGGGGGTGAGGAGCCGAGCCAGCAGGTACAGACACCAGTGACCTTTTCCAAACCGAGCGGCTTGGAATGAATCATTACCGATTCACTGTGGACGAGCTCCTACGTCATGAGAGGTTAGCTTTCGAGCAATTTTTATGTATATATACTTTAGAGAAAGTTAACTTTTCTCCAAGAAGAAAAAAAAAACAAAAGTAATGGGTACAAACCACGTTAGACCCTAACAAAATGTGGATTATGAGGTCATAGCAGCTTCATTGCTGTCATTGATTGCCTATTCGATAGCAATGCAACTCAGCGCATCCGTAATGGCTTTGTAAAGGTGCCATTACAGATATTAAGTGGTATATTTTACCTTTGTTATATACTTTTAGAAATATGGCACACATATCCATTGATCTTCTGTTATATTGAAAAACATAATTTGCGAAATCAGCCCTGTATAAACCTAATCACTGTCTAATGGTTTGCGCACGGCTGTTTCCAACCTGAGCCGATAACTCTCTTGCCAGTGCATTGTTTGCACGGATACTGTTCATTTTCATAAAATACAAAATAGTATTACAGTGAAAGCACTTAATTATTTCAGAAGTGCAAATGAAGTCACAAACGACGGTCTAGCAAACATTAACATCAGTCTCCGTAGGGAAAAAAAAACAAGACAAGTAAACAGTCATGTTGTGCAACTGAAAATATAGTGGTAGGATACCAATCAAGTTTTAAAAGTAAAACATACCGTATGTAATTAAGTGCAAATGAATTGCGTCTATATTTTGAAACACTGGGGGCATTGCCTGTCAACTTTAATTGGACACTACATAGTTACGGTCACATATCTGAGTCCATTTAATGTAATTGGTATTCTTAACGAAGGGAAAGTGCGCAAAGCAATTATTTTATGACTCATCTATTTTAATTCCCCCTGTTCATTCAGGTATTTACCAGCGCTCGTCTGCGCAGGCGCAGAATATCAACTCAGCGCATCCTTCTTGCTACAGGTCTAAGCTATAAAAGTCAAGTAGCCACCCTTTGCTTTGAATACGTCTTGTAAAAGGTTTCTTGATAGACCGCAATCAAACCCAGGAAAGGCCACATTTCAACTGATCAACATCGGCTTCCAGGGACTAATTTACTAAAACGGTGAGCTCAGGTATGGGATAAACCAACTTTGAAGTTTGTTTCATCAAGGTACTGTGACATTTTTTTTTATTTCAGTTATTTAACTGATTACAAACTATGCTCTAACTATTCATTAACTGTGACATACATTGAATGCGTCTGTTGTTTTTCATTCATCGGTAATGCGAAAATTCTTATCGCCAGTTCTTGTTGCATATAGATGTAGAATCATGAATTACACGTATCAGTCATCAAAAGTCGATTTTAAATGACTGCGTGAGAGAGAACATCATATTTCCAAACGGCAAAATTAGAATAAACTATTTTATTGTTTTTTTTTTTTTTACAAGCAACGTGTAACCATAATATATAAGCAATATTCTGCGTTTTTAGGATAAATATTTCCTGATCCTTCACGAAAAAAGTTGGAATAGTCATGCTAATTAAACTATACGGTAGATCATAGCGTGTGATCTTCTTTTCTCCAGATTCCCAGCGACTCCCTGAAATGAAGCTCAATTTCTTTATTTCCACCGCGATTCTGCTCCTGGCTTTTTTACCGCGCTATGAAGTCAGAGCCGCTGAAATTCCGGGCGCTGTCCAGCCAGCGCCTGGTCCTCAGTCTGATCTACAGCAGCAATCTCTTCCTATCCTTTTGCGACTAGGAGAGGAGTATTTCATCCGGCTCGGAAATCAGAATCCCCTGGTTCCGAAGCCGAAAGCGTCCCTCGATCCATCTCCAACGAGCATCAACCGAGCCCTGCAGCTGAACCTCACGCAGCGCCTTTTGAGAGGGAAAGTTGGAGACGTGGCTCGATTGGTGAGCAGCTACGCAGACCAGCTCGGTGACACGATGGGGAAAGAGAAGCGGTCTGAAGATGCTCCCATTTCATTAGACCTGACCTTCCACCTCCTCAGAGAAGTGCTGGAGATGGCTCGGGCTGAGCAGTTAGCCCAGCAGGCGCACAGCAACCGGAAAATGATGGACATTTTTGGGAAATAAAGACGACACGAAATTTGCTACCACTAAACACACAGTTGCATACTGCCGCTATTTAATTTCATTTATTACTTAAACAGGTTTTATATTTATTTTAGAACCTGGTGGCTGTGCGGGAAAAGTCTACACGGAATTGTATTCGGCAAATTGGTCATTATAGATTTCCATTATCCTAACACGGGAATACCTATAATTTTAATGTGTAACTGTTGTACTATTGCTGATTAGGAAGTAAATAAAAGGTTATTTTTAGTAGTAGAATTCGAGATTTTACAGACATGAGAATGCCGTACTGTACTTTAAAATGTTTGTTTAATAATAAACATGGGTGTGAGCAACCAGTCATTTTTTGTTGTGCAAAAAAAAAGTTTATCTTTCGAATATATTTTTAATAAAAGCATTTTAAAAGGTGCTGAGATTAACTTTATTGTTGTGTAGAGTTGTGCGTGCTCCGTCTGCACAGCGCGTTTTATTTGTTCACACAGTGGCTGCATTCAGAGCGAACCGCGCTTTGACGTGACGAACTACAGGGCGAGGGTCCGGGTGACTGGCCTTAAAGCGCACGGGGCCGCGCACCGGGGCCGCGCACGGCAAAGCTGCGTCTGAGCTCAGCCCTCACATACACTAGGTTAAACACTGGCTGGAAGAGAAGCATTATTGGAGGGAGTTGAGCCAGGAGAACGAGAAGACGTGACGGGGTCCATCTCCACCTTTATCGTCTGGGTTCTGACTGCTGCCGCTCTGCCCGCCGGCTCCGGTGGCAGAATCAGAAGACGCCTAGAAAACAGAAATAAGGGGAACGCTACTGAGAAACACCACATCGATACATTTCATAATATTCCCCTCAAAACCTCGAAGCAATACAAGCTATTGCCCATAGGCAAGTGTATTCCCCCAAATGCTAGAAAATAGGAGGTTTTAACGCATCAGTATATATTAAAACTAAGTAGTAAAATATTTAAAATTTCGTAAGGCATTTCTTTTCTCTACGCTGCACCGTTATAGAACCAAAATCCGAAGTACCGGGGGTATCAGGTTTGCCTAGGGCTTCCCAAAGCGAAGTGGTTTCTAACCATTCGTTTTATCGTGTTGATATTTCTAATTAACAGATATATACAATTCGACACATACATGCTAAGATCACGCAAGACCTCTATTTGGCCATCCTGATAAATGCGGTTATATTTGAATAGGCCTACTGCCCCACAGATGATAATTGCACCATATTTGTGAGCAGAAACGCGTTTAATGCAACATCCCACATCAAATCCTACGCAGGAAGCGCAGATATAATAACAATAAACTATACACATCGCTGATAACTGGGGAGTCATTGTATTCAAATAAATTAGCAAATGTGAAATGTGTTATTAATCGCCGATAACCCGCATCGAAAAATGAGTGCCTTTCCCCGATGCGTACTTAATTAATACATTATTATTATTATTAAGACATTCAAAATTTCCGTATGACGCAATTGGAATAGCTTTCATATTTACTCGGTTTTAGCGTCTCTTTTCATTGCCGTCACTAAAATGGACGGAGCGCTGCAATTTAAATGCGTAAATGGGAAATGACACTTAATTGATAATTAATCCGTATTCCAGCCACTGTACTGCGGACAGAGCAGGGGAGCGACGTCAAGTGACCAAGCACCCTTCTCCCGGGGAAGGCAAAAGCCCACTGTACCTTAATGCTGTGGCCTGCCTTCTGTAAATCATTACACGTTATTTTTAACTTAAACAACTATGCGTCGTTATGCAATCAGCTCCGACCGCCCCATCAGTCAGAGTAAACGCAACGCAGTCCGGTGCTCCCTAGTCCAGACAGAAAGGCCAGCTTGCTCTGATTGAGGGACACTAGTTGACTGTTCTGGCATTAATTAATCTTTGAGGATCAGCAACACATGAAATCAGAATGGAATGGACGTTTTCCATCACAACACGACTGATACACAGTACTGTGAAGTTTGTTTTCTAAAGACTTGAAAGAGACCTGAGAAGAATTGAACTTTATATGAGTCTGATCTACAGAAAACTGGCAGTAAGTTAATAACCTGTGAAAAAATCATCAATACCTTGAAACGACGACACAGGTGTGAAAGTCATTTACATCGACCTGGTTAAATTACGAAACGGCAGTCCGATACAAACCGCCTACTCTAAATTTCCAAATTACTGACATGCATTAGAGACAAATTGGGCTCCGGCATTTAGCACATAGTAGCTTATCTTGGAAGCAGAATGAGTTTGATGATAAAATGAAGTACAAGCTTTGTCTCCCTGGTTGTAGAGTGGTGCGCCCTGCAGAGACGGCATCCTGAGTCCCCTGGGGCCTTCGCACGAGGAACCAGGGCTGCCAACTTTCACACTTTAGACTCTCCTGCTCACGCAAGAAATCTTACAGCAAATATGTTATTCTATAACAAACCTGGAATTAGTTACATCAAAAGGTAGTTTGTAAACCCTACAGAGTTTTTATGTAATACAACTCTTACGTACAGGCAAACGTGTGTGCAAATCTCACACCAGGCAGTTGACCACAGTCGCGACCCTGCGAGGAACCCTGCCCTGGTTCTCCTGTCCACTCTCGGCGCCAGATCACGGCAGAACATCGAGTAAATCCGCCGCTCCATTTGACAAATAAAGTGCCAACGGGAGAAAGGTAAAGCATGAGCGAGCAGGGATGTCACCCGGCGTGTGCGGGTGTGTGTGAGCGCGTGTCTCCACCGGACTGCTGACCTGTCCCACCTGCATCATCAATCCCTTCCTTCTGGTTTCTTGGTAACACCGGATGCTGTTATATTTTTCACTTTTCCAGCTGGAACATAATCCTCACAGTGTTCCATTCAAAAGAACTCTCCTCTTTTGTACTGTAAAACTATCCCTCCAGTGCTAACTGGCATTTGTTACTGGTCCCTCATTAAAAGCTCAGCCTAGAAGCACTTATACACTGGCGCCTTATAAAGCAGGGCACGTCTGGAATTAATTTTGCTTTATGTCAGTATCTGGAGCCTAAAGATCTGCCTTTCTGCATCTTAAACTTTAAGAGAGAATAAGATCACACCGGGTGGGGGCTAAATGAGGAATATGACTTTACACAGCTTTTTACTTAGAGAGGCCATGTGAAGTGTACCTGCTAAGCAGAGGTGGGTAGTTCAGGTCCAGAATGTAAAAATCCACACCAACCAACCAGTTGGGTATAAAGAGTCACAATCACAGAGTATGCAACTGGTTGGTTGAAACAAAATCCTGGTCTGGATTTTTACATTCTGGACCTGAACTACCCACCTCTGCTGCTAGCTTATCCCACGCTCCTGCCACCTGGAGCTGAGTCTCACCTGTGTTGGGGTTTCAGGCAGCTGACCTGGGGCCGTGGGTGTGGCAGAGGGGGCTGCTGTGGGTGTGGCCAGGGGCGGGGCTGTGGGAGTGGCCAGGGGCGGGGCTGTGGGCGCTCCCTGGGGTGCCCCGGCTGGCGCGTGCGGAGCCGTCTTCTGCGGCGGCTGCTTCGGCTGTGCACCCCCCCCGACGGCTGCCCCTGCCTGACCCGCTCCTGCCGTCTCGCTCTCCTCTCCGCCCTCTTCTGCTCCCTCCTCCTCTTCGTCATCCTCGTCCTCGTCCTCCTCATCTGCACAGTTTGAAAAGAACATGAGTGACATGTAATATCCATCACAAAGACGTTTTTCTTTACACATGTAATGGGTGTTAAAACTGCATTCAATGGAAGTCCTACACCCCACACAATTCTAATGCAAAGAATAGCAATGATACATCCTAGGGCCAAATTTTTCAGGAGAAAAATACCAGTCCCTTGATCAAGACATAATATAAATGATCAAAACCAGTCAAATCAAAATACTCATTGTTGTTGTTTTGTGGGTAAACAAATGAAGATTTAATTTACTCTCAACAAAGTTGCTTCAATTGTTTGCAAATCCTTAATTTAAAATCAAGGTAACCTCTCTCCTTCTGTCCAGTTTCCCCTTTGTCCCATTAACCTTTAGAAATGTTCAAAATAATGTGAACACATTATATGTCAGACCACATTACATGATGCTTATAATACTAAAATAATAATGTGTAAACGGACAAGCACCATGTACGGAATACATCTAACTGTTTTGAATAGTGATGTGATTAAAATTTATGGAGGGAAAATGGCTCAGTTAGTGCTTGTACATTTGACAATTTCAACCCTGAGGGGGACCCTGTCAAAAGGAGGGAGTTGCACTGCATTCCGGCCTTACCTTTGACGAAATCTATGTCACGGAGAGCCTTTCCCTCTCGGTGGAAGCTGGCAGTGAAGTGATCCATGTTCTCATAGCCGCGTTCCACCTTCTCCAGATGGGAGATGTTGGTGGCCTCTGTGATCCTGACCAAGCAAAAAATCACACTTCAGCTAACCTTATATTAGCTGAATGTATAAGCTATATTATATTATTATATTAGCTATATGTATAAGCTTAGGAGAATGGCTGCATGCT
>JAODKK010000079.1:12654618-12664917 GCA_026774405.1 Petrocephalus microphthalmus | reverse complement strand
TGCATATAGCAGTCTCCATAGCTATGTAACAAACAACTCTGCCTTTCCCTCATGGAAATGGAGATGTCAATTCTCATTGACAGCTATTAAAGTTGTTTCACGTTGGAAAATAAGTTTTCACAGTATAACAAATGTTTCTGATTGACTGCCTGGTTGACAAATGAGCAACCTGCACAGAGGAATTTCAACAGAGGCAGGCTAATTAATAAAAATGAAACCAATAAAGGGATCACATTCAGTAACTACAGTGCTGACCAGTAAACAACAATGAATATTCTTTAAGTGAGAAGAACTCACTGTTGTAATTGTGGTTCTACAGATTCTGTTCTGAATGTGTGAACCTTAAATATAATGCAAATGTTTCTCTTACTTTATATAAGGTGTAAGCTGAGAGGTTCTGGGCCTGAGATGTTGTTATTGCTGATGTTCTCACTTAGATGGTCAGCTGACATGCTGGGCACATGATGAGGACATTCACATTACTGCACAGGCCCCAGTCACCAGCAGACTTGCGTGTTGATATGACTTACTTATGACTGATTACAGAAAATATATATCAACCAGAAGTTCAAGGGCAGCAGAGACATTACTTCGGAGTTCCTCACAGATTTTTTCCCCACAGCTATCCCGTACATGTTTCTGGTCAGTCATGCCATTGCTATACATTATCTGCCTCACTTATAAGTCTCTTTGGCTTTATAAATGTAAGCATAAATGGCCAGCCTGGCTTAGCAGAGAATCATGGAACTCTGATATTAGCGAGGGAAAGGAATTTCTCCCTCTACTCCTGTGATTAATGCATCGTATCTCACTCGGGGTCCCTCCGACTGTCACCATTGTTTACTTGGACATCATTCCCTCTGAGAGCATCAGTCCATGATTCCATCAACCTTTGGTCCTGTTTGTCTCTGTATGTTATGTGGTCATTAAAGCCCCCGTAGCTGTTTGTACACAGGAGCATACTGTTGGCCTCTGCTGCGATGATGACTCATAGTCACTCTTGATAATAATTACTGTGATGACAGCCCTTGCCGTTACATTCCCAGCAGGCCCCCGCAGGTAGGTCAACGATGCCTGCGACAATATTCTCTATTCAACAGACAGTTCAGCTTCATGTAAACAGCAGTTTGTGAAATTATAGCATATGAATATATGTATGATTGCTCATGTTAGACTGTCCAGTTTCCATTAGGCTTTGACGAGGGGGGGGGGGGGGGTCTCACCTGCTGCTCTCTTGCTTGTACATATCGATGATGTTCTCCACCAATAGGTTGCGCTGCAGCCCATACACGCCGTGTCTGTCCAGAACAACCTCATGCCTGCAGGATGGGCATCGGAACCGACCCCCTGATGCCACTGTGGTTCCCCCCCTGGTTGGCAGGTATGGGTTTGAGGCCTGGGAACATCAACAGAGATCCAGAAAAAAAAACAGTTGGATAAAGACCCTACAGGGGAAAAAAAAGGTAAATGTGGGCAAATCTGTAGCCAACACTGCATTTCCTGTCATTGTATGGGTGGCAATATTCCCTGCGGTAAGCGGCAACATCGCAAATAGCAAGCAGAACATAGCGATTAAACACCAATGAATGCAAAGTGTTATCAGCGGGATCTGAAGCGATATTCAGAAACTGACCAGCATGGACAGGAGAGTGTTCGCTGGGAACATACCTGGAAGATATCACTGGCACACTTCCGGCACAGGTTGTGCTGGCAGGGCAGGATCACCACCGGTTTGGTGAACATCTCCAAGCAAATAGGGCAGATGAGTTGCTTCTCCAGGCTGTCCATAGTGCTGGGCTTCTTGGAATATAAGTACTCCACTGAGACGCTCATCACATGGCACAATGCCCAGGGTGAGCTGTGTGTGTTTTGAGGGGGAAATTTTCAGCCCCCCAAAAACTATGACTAGGCTGAGAGACTGTTTTTAACCCCTCAAAACAATGGCTACTTATCCAAATGACTCCTGTGAGCTTCCTTTCCCAGCTGGCACTGCAGCATGTCCAGGCAGTGGGGGTCAACGCTGTTTTTAGAAGCCAGTACGTCAAAGGTTGCCATGCTCACTTGACCATATATGCAAACGGCACAGGCAAAAGCAGGTGGCGTCACCCCGACACCGGAAGGGGCGGGGCTTCCCTGAGCGCCGCACTCGGGCAGCGCGTGGCCGAAGCAGTATGATCGGGAGTCACATTCTTCCAAAACCCGAATTACTGTGGTCCTGTAACCGTCCACAGTGATCAGCAAAAAAGGAACCTCTCACCCCAAAAACATTTTTTCAAGACATTGGCAATTTTTTTACGTGAGGCATGAGGCAAAACTTCAGTGATCAATCACCTCTTTAGTAGCTAGAGGAGAGTATGCCTGTATTGCTTATTGAAAAGAGTAATGGTCGTTTTGCTCCTTACATACTAAATAAAAAGACTCCCTGTCTGAATTTCTGATAGGCAGCATGCAGCAGTCTTGACTGATAAACTTATTTCTCAGAAAAGACTGTGTCCATGCTAGTAATATAACTATATCTTTCGGTCTAACATTAGAAATCAAACAATTTAAGACCATCTTCCAATGGCAAAACAGCTGGAGAGCAGGGGCATTGACCCTGCCACTGCGCTCAGGCTATGCGACCGCTTTACCTTACCCCCCTAAGCTAACGTGCGACCGTAGGCCACAAACTGAAAGTAGATAATGCGTTTAAAATCTTCCATTACAAATGCAAGCATTCAGATGCAATAATAAAAACGTAATAGTGAAAAACAATAAAAAGAAAATTAAACCGAACACAGTGAGCCAATTGCCTATATCAAGCCAATAAGCTGAACAAAACGTTATATCCCTTCGATAGCTCAGTTGGTAGAGCGGAGGACTGTAGAGGCAATGCTGACATCCTTAGGTCGCTGGTTCGAATCCGGCTCGAAGGAGGGGAATTCTTTTTTCATTTTTTCCCCCAAGACCATTATAGACATTCCTTATGCGTGGCATGTGAAAATTATACAGCATGTAGTCGTGTGTAGCTGTACAATTCATATTGGCGGCTTATTTCGTATGCTAGCCTACTATCTAATATAATTTTATATTTAAGCAAAATGTTTTGATAATAGATATTTTACCACAAAAGAGTAGGTTAAGCTCATCTGTTATTCTCTTGTTACTTTACCAGCTATTTATGGTATTTGTTGCATTTGATCCATTTCTTGTAATGCATATAACGTTGATATCTGCGCAGATATTTGCTGCATTCGGCCCATTACACGCAAACGGTGGTGTGCTGGCACCCTCTGGTGGAGTTTGTGCTGTATTGCATAAATATTTGTGATCATAGTCAATGGGTAATCAAGCATAAGAACATTGTTTAAAGTTTGATATTTGGGTTTCCGTCAAGTATCAAAAACTCATTTGTGACCTGCAGACTGTCGCAGTGAGGGAGTTATTAATAGAACATATAAGGCTCATTATAGAATTCTAATATTCAGGATGATTAATCTCAATTGTCTTACCATGAGTACAAGGCAGAGCTAAACAAACACATACTGTTAAATAGTCTTGTGTCCCAGACACTGAAAAATGTGACTGTCTACTACTATAGAGGCAAACAAAGCTATACTTTGTGGAAAAACCCATCTATCCTGTCAGTTACATATTGACAAAGGTGAACTGGATGAATTCACTGGACAGAGCGAATGGATGTACATGTAAAATGCAAAAAATTACAGAGATTTAATGATGGCGGCTGAAGAGTCCGCTGCAGTCTCCACATGACCTGGGGGACACTGTGCTGGCGATTACTCACCACACTCACCCGCTCTCCTGGATACCCGCTTCCTCTGGTTTTCCCCCAGGACATAGTCCAGGGATCAGCGTGTGTGTCACAGGGGTCATTAATGAAATTAGTGTCTCTCGAGATGCCGTCCCTCTGAGCTCGATTCGTATATTAAGGAGGAAAGACAGCAAGGAAAATATGCTGTTGGTGAATGCGACACGAACACCTTTTTTTCTCTCTCTGTGAAATAACTCAGATAAACAGACTGTGTGGTAATTCAATGAGCAGCACCAGGGTTGTGGGGTCGAATGCTGGCTCTGCTCTGTGTGTGGAGTTTGCACAATATACCTGCAGTGTTCAAGTTGTTCTCCTACAGTGCAAAGACATGCATTTACATGACTCAGTGATGTACCTATAAATTCTGGGCCCCTGTGCACAATTTTAAGATTTTATATTAAATGTTTTAGGGCCCCTCACTAGTTCTGGGCCCCCTCAATCTACTAGGGTATCCCTGCCCCCGAAGCCCCTGCTTGGGTTAGTTGTGGAACAGGGAACTAAATACATCCTCTTAAAAAGTGTCAGCAATCTGAGTCCTTGTGGCAGATGCCCGAGGACATCTGGAGCAGACAGGGGCCACGCTATCAAAGGACACTCACACAAACAAATTCAAACATGTCAGGCAATCAGGCAATAGCGGCAGGAATGCAGTAAGAGCGATACAGATTGGCAAGCTCACCCAAACTATTATGGGAGGAAACCAAAGTACCAGGATGATCCATGCTCGCAGAATATGTCCAATCACTAGGATGGGCCAGTATCCCAAATGTGTGCATTCGAATAGAGACACATCGAAATCACCGAAACCGAACGTAATCGAAATCGAAATGACTTTTCTGCGGATAAGCAACAATTCGAAGTGAAATCAGTAACCATACAGTCCGAGTTCGTTACAGTCACCTCTTTGCACATTTAAATACAAGGATCGTATGTCAGAACAAAGCAGAAGCACAAAAGCAACACATTAACGAAATTAAATCTGTCTGCAGTCCAGCAGGCCTGTAGGCATGAACCAGTTTAACCTATAACGTTTCACTTCAAAGGAGCACAGATTTCGCAACAGACGGCATATCTTTGCTGTGCCTCGCAAGCACCTTCAGAACGGACTGTTTTCGGGACTCATCCCTCGTGAGACAACTTTTATAATTTGTTGCAAGAGCGATCTCACGTCCAGCAGTATCGTTGGCGACAGGCATATCCTTGGCAGCATTTTTGAAAGAAGCGTCCTGCCACTATTATAACTGTGCGGGAATAAGACGCACAGAAACAATCATATCACAATTCATAATTACAATTAATGAATGAATTGTATACTTATATATTACACATGCATATATGATTTAAATGTAATATATGTACATAAATGTATAACTATATCTTATATAATTTATAATATCACATTTTCACATTTTGATTTGTCAGCATGAAGTAAACTGTCTGAAACATAAATAATTTCATAGAAACCATGCAAGTCGACATTTTTGGCGACCACTAAATTTCGCTCAATATTTTGTACAGTATGAAACGGAAACAAGGCACGACGTGTGTCTTTTGTGTAGCTAGAACTTTTTTTTAAACCCTATTGTTGATGGATCGCCCTTTTAACGACCACTCATATATGCAGTGGTGACATAAACGCCAATCAAAAACAGAACTAATGGATTCTGAAGTATACAAAGGTAACTTTAATCAAATGCACTATAGGCATTTCAACAACAGGTCACTGTGTGGCCTTCCAATAACCCGCAAAGATCTCCGTTTGCCAACAAGCATGCAATTTCGCTGCATTTAAAATGCATCGGTGATTAAACATTTACCAGGCTCCGTGTAAATAGCTGCTGTGACTTAATTTTCGTTTCTGTTTAACGTTATCTGCTCTCACCGCAAAACCAGCCGGGTAAGCGGTCAATGAAACCGAATGGCTTATCTGCTCCCTTTAAAACAGAGCAGCACAATATAGACATCATATCTCTGGAAAAGTCAGCAAACCTCTGTGCCTGCATTGATGGAAAAAGAATGAAGAACGAGAACTTAAAAACCTAATGACTTCCGCCTTTCAGTGAGCAAGATCTTTTTTTGTTTTGTTTTGGTATTCCATTATGCCAGTTGAGTATTGTTAATGGCACTGTTTGTGTGCTGCCATTCAGTTTAATCTTTTTATTCTGTATAGCGCTACCATTTGTGTAAGTATAATTAACACCATTTGAGGAAAATATGTGCTTATATATATATATATGCAAGCGCACACGCATAAGTGTTCAGAACACTGACTGAAGGCGAACCTCTTTGTATTGGTCCGCCTACTTCATCTGCGTGCATTAGGTTAACAACAGCATAAATCAAGTCTCCGAAATCGTCTCCCCGGCCACCCAATGAACCTCGCTGTAACATAAACACCCTGTTGGAACGCCCAATAAAGTTCGGCGCTACATATACCAGCGCGACACAATTGGCCAGAATGGAAGGGCAGCTTTTTGTGAAGCAGCACTATTCTCTGGCAGGAGGCAGTGTTCAGCGAAGAGACCAGAGGTTGTGATAGGAAACAAACGTACCTCCGCGGTTCGCCTTTTGTTTTCCTTTCCTTTTTTTAATTTCGATTTTGTTTTCATTTTTTTTCCTGCGTGCAGCAAATGGGTTTTTATTATTGCAGAATAAGCCGAGACATTGTTCGTAAACCGCCGCGCCACTTTTTTCCTTTTTGTCCAGCGGCTGCATTGAATGAGGCGGAATTACAGCTGCGGTCCTCGCCTGCGATGAAAGGGACTGAATGAATTTCGATACTTTCCCCCCGCGGCCGCCGCAAGCATTCGCGCAGGATGGGGAACAACGGCCCCCTGTAAATGCATGCTCTTTTGTGTTCCCGAGGATCTTCTCGAAAAGGGGCGGAAACGAGCGTTAATTCGGCATTTTTAGAGACTGCGCTTCCCGTGCCGTTTGCTCGATCGGCGAGGGCTATGTAGAATGTCTCTTAAAAATGAGGAAGCCGTTTTTGAAAGAGATATTAACATGCACAGGCCCGGCGTGCTGTAGGCCCGGAGGATCCGGATTAAATAGGGGGGAAAGTGTGAGAAGCGGGTGCATGAATAAAAGGGGCCGGGACACGTGAGAGGAGAGAGGGATCGCGCTTTGCTCCATGACGGCGGCCGTGTGGCGTCCCAGGCTTCCCGGACAAAAGTACTTCGGCACCTTCAAAGCTGTACATTAATCCTCCAGCCGAGGTTTCTTCGCGAAAGAAGAAAAGCAGAAACAAAAGAAGTGTCCTTTTATGGGGCTTCCTGTTCACCTCTGCACGCCGACCCCCCATCTCCGCCTTTGTAACTTCGCTTTTTAATTGCATTTCTGTTCCGACTGTTCAATGGAAGTATGCTATCAGCTGCCGGTTCTGCCCCTGGATCGGCCCGTTCCTAAGCATGTCCTCAGCCGGAGGGGAGCCATCAGCTTCAGCTCATCCTCATCTCTGTTCGGTGGCCCCGATCCCAGGAAACTGTCGCAGGTAACGTGAGATCCGCATGCATTTTTTTAAATCTATTTTTTTGCATTGCACCTTCCAGATTTTATGGATTTATTTTGAATCTGCATATGTTGTCCGGGAGCTTGGGGAATAAGGATGATGCGCTGCATAGCGCGTCAATGATACTCTCCAGTAGGAGCACTGTAGGTGTTTAGGGAATCCCACTATTCATATTACAAATTGAGATGATTTTATATATTTGGGGTCTTTCACCGTGAGACTGGTTTTATATTTATTTTTTTTTATAATCAACTGTTAGTTTTCCAGGTTAACGCAGCGTAAATAATTATAGGTTTGCATTTATTAGCTTTTTTGTCCGCTAGTTTTAACGTGCTTTCTGCGTGCGCAAGGAGCAGACCTGGGGGTTGCGGGTTTCGGCAGCCGCTGCAGGGATGCTCGCCGGCGGACGAACTGAATGTGGTGCAACCTGATCCAGGTTGAGCGCAGGACGGATTGAGCCGGAGCCCGGATGTGGAGCCCCAGCGCCTACCTGTCTGTCTCGCTGCACCCATTAGGCGTGTGTGCAAAGGCCCCCCCACCCCCCACGAAATATTAGGATTATCCGCTGTGCTGAACTCGCCCCCCCCCCGTTAATATGTCACATTTTCATCAGCTTGGCGCAGGCCTACAGTAATTTGATTACTGTTGACTAACAGACATGAGGCTTTTAAAAAACCCTATTTGGTGACACATGTTTGTGTTGAGTCATTGGCAGCAAATAGCGCTAGCATTAAAATAAACACCGTTCGTGTCCATTATGGGGGGAAGGGGGCGTCTGATATTCTGGTGGTATAAATGGGAACGCAGTTATCCAGTGTTTGATATCCTCTGTAGCATGGGGACCATCAGCTGCTCATCGACTTGGTAATCAAAGGCTTTGTGTAAAATTAGTGCCCCATAATTATACAAACTGTTGATTGTTACTATATTGTTGATATAGACGCCAGTTCATAATTACAGCATAGATGCATTTCGCTGCTTCTGGGTTTTGTGACGCAAATTTTCACTTTAAGGTAACTGACATTACAGTTCAGCGCTGTCTTAAATGTTTTGTTAATTTTAAGGCTTGTTGGGCTTGTTGCATTTTTTTTAACATAAATGGGGGGGGGGGGGTTCAGTATATCTGCTGTTCAGAGTTGAGGGTGACCTGGAATCTCTTACCAACTCATCAGTTCCTGCAGCTGTGGAGCTGCTGCAGAAGCCTTTGTCTATTCTGTTTTCATTTTTAATTAATAAACTTGTGCACACCCTGCATGCCAGGTTATTGGCTTGCTGTGGAGCCTTCCATAGGCATGGCTGCTGCCACTGTGGGATGGTGCTGGCGCTGTGATGGATGATCGATTGGCTGTCCATTGGGTAACGCCTATATGTGTATAGACCCCTGGCCTCTCGGGGGAAGCTAGCATTCCAGCCGCTCCTTAAGTGTCGCTCAAGGGTCCCTTGGCTGATCGGAAATGACGGCAGGCCGCCCCTCATCTGGGCCTGCGGCATTTCGAGCACGGCTTTGAAATTATCGTTCACCTGGACTCAGCACTGCAGCGTCTCCGATTGGGCGATGGGTCCGCGTGCAGTCGGCCGAAGCTGGTTAAGTCCCATGCTGCCCCTGGCCTCGGCCGTGTCCGCGGGGCGACGAGGAGAGGGATCTTAGTACACTGACAGTAAGCGCAAAATATGCAGCAGTTTTTGTAAAACTGCTCATGTCCTTTTGTCAAACAAGTGTCGGGCCTCCGTATTCAGTCCACATTAATTTTTGCTTTTCCATAAATCTGCTTTTCCTCCCTCATTCTTGGTTGGCAGCCAGAAGCAGCCTTAAGGACCCTATTAAAAATTCAGTACTGTGCTGAAAGACACCGGCGACCTGTATGCATGCAGCCTGTCGCCGCAGTAATACGGCCGTTCTTGGAAGGCCGTTGTGAAGCTGCAGCAGCTAGGCTAAAGCAGCGGGGGCATCAGCGCGGCGTAGACGTCTGCCTTTCAGATGCATGCCGCCCGATTTAACTGCCCCCCCCCCCCCAAGGAGTCTCAACAGACATTGGCACATATTATCACCAGCCTCTGATCTAACCATAATGGTTCCTTTACCCTTTAATTGCGTCAAGCTGACAGCACAAAGCGGAGCGTTTCACTCAGACCTTTTGGTCTGGTCGTCATTCAGCTTGTCTTTGGATTTTTGTGCTGATATCTGAGCTGCAGGTTGACCCAAAGGTCCCCCCCCCCCCGTCTGAGACTGGCACAGCACTGGGTTGAGCCTCGCCACCTTATGACCTACACCAGACTCTTGTGACTGGTGTTTTTGAAGTCTGGAAGTTAATGACTGTTTGGATCACTGGGGTAATCCGCCGGGCTTTGTTCCGCGCCGGGCCCGGCGTACCTCGCTGCGCGCTTCCGGGAACATGGCAATCTTCTTGCGCCGCCCTCTTGCTCTTGAATGTCCAGTGAGTGCTTTTGCTCACCTGGGATCCAGTGTCATAAGGGTCTGTGTTCTAGCAGGGGGGAGTGTGTCCCACGGGGTTCAGCGATGGGCAAAATAAATAGTTTGGTGGGACTGCTCTATTGGTTGGGATGCGGATGGTTGCTGGCTCAAATCCCAGGGTCGGCAGGCCACCATTGGGCCATTGCGCAAGGCCCTTAGACCGGAATGCTTCAGGGACTGGCTGACCCTACTCCTCCTTTATGCCGGTTTCCTGAGCTGGCCTCCCGGGATGCTTTTTCCCAGCAGTCCCGAGGGGCATCCCACATGTATGCTGAGCACTCATTGGCTGCTTTTCCTTCACTTTCTGGTCAGACTCTCCAAAACCATCTCTACAGGATGTAGGTCAGGTGGTCAGATCATATCATATATGCGGCACTATCATGCAGGCAGCTTGGTGTGTCCAAACTTTTGACTCGGCACTGTAAAACACTTCGGATAAAAGTGTCTGCTTAATTAAAAAAAACCCCAGGTGAGGGAGTGGTGGTACCAGGGAGACCCGGGCTG
>JAODKK010000079.1:12595794-12617801 GCA_026774405.1 Petrocephalus microphthalmus | reverse complement strand
GGGGGGGGGGGGGGGGGGTGTGAATGGTGCTAAAGAAAGGGGGGGGTCACTTACTGAGTAACAGTTTCTCTGGCTGTAAGTAGTAATTGTTTCTTGTAACTATTGGAGGAAACCCAGTTGCTTCACGTCTCGTGTTTCCTAGATGCAAAACTCGTCTGGCTTCCTTTAAAAATTTCACTCTGAAGACCAGAGGCCTCCCGATTCTCAATAATCCTGTCTACAACTCAAAAGGCGTTTGCCCACTGCAGGAACTCAGCCGACTTGTAGTTCCTAGGAGGTAGTTCCTGAAGTTTTTTTTTTTTTTAAAGGTTCAGCTCAGGGTGAACCAGGAACCAGATTCTAGATCTTTGGTGGGGAAACTGTGTAACGTGACTCTAAATCCCCCCCCCCAGGCAGTGCCATCCGAGAGAGCCTGCGGCTGTCCGCTGCATCCATGAACATCCGCGTGGCACAGGACGACTTCCTCCTGCAGCTGGGACAGAGCTACTCCGTGCCAGTGCGCCGGGGCGACGTCATCGCCCTGTACCCCCAGAGCATGCATATGGACCCGGAGATCTTTGAGGACCCTGAGGTCAGAGGACACATCTCATAGCACTTCCTAGTGCTCCTAGAGACCACCCTCCCGACCGCACCCTTCGGCCAATGTAGAGCGACGATGTAGCCGTGCATGACTAAGGGTCTGATGTTACGCTTTTCCTGTTGCAGGCGTACCGCTTCGACCGGTTCGTGGGAGATGGACAGGAGAAGAAGACGTTTTATAAGAGCGGCCAGAAGCTCAAATACTTCTGTATGCCGTTTGGGTCGGGTTCCTCCAAGTGTCCTGGGAGGTACCTCGCCATGAACGAGATGAAGCTGTTTCTGGCCTTGCTGCTGACGCACTTTGATTTGGAGGTGCTGGAGGGCCAGGTCCGGGTCGGCCTGGATCCCGGGCGAGCGGGCTTGGGTATCCTCCTCCCCGACTCCGACATCCGGTTCCGCTACCGGCCCCGACCTGTTTGATTAGATCTGGGCCAAGGTGCATAGATTTATGCTATTAATAGGCTCATAACACCAGCTCGGGCTGGGGGTTATATTCGCGGAGGAATGGCTGATGGCACTGATGACCTTGAATATTGAATTGTGATTTCATATGATGGCCAGTGTGTGGTGTGATAGTTAAAGACATGGACTGGCAGCCTTAAGGTTGCTGTTGTGTCCTTGTGGCGGGTACTTAATGTGAATTGCTCCAAGAAGATATATCACGACACATAATTGGTATGATTCTTTTGGTTAAGCCATCTGCAACCAACAATTCACTGGGAATGTAAATACAAAATGTTAATTTCACTGGGAAAAACACAAAAATGTTACAAAAGCCCTGTGACATATTGAAATAAATCTTTGCACCATAAATACTGGACAGTCAGTCACAGCTGCACCAAATTTCCCAGTGGACTGTGAGTCACGGAGAGTTAAACTGGTGGCTTGTTGATCTGCTTGTAATTGGGAATGTCCAACATGAACTAGCCAGGCCTGGTCTAAGCCATGCGGCAGTGTCCCCTGACCTACGCTGCCACCTGATTGGCAGAGTGCACCCATGTGACCCATAGCGGGGTAGTTCAGCAGTGCGTAACCAAACTCTGATCTGTGTTTCAGGTGAGGTCACACTCACCCGTGCTGCTTTTAGCCTGGGCTCGGGGTAGGGGCATGGGGGGGGGGGTCACTTGGAAATCGCCAAATTCCTACCTCATGCTGCTGTCCGGCATCCCACTGATTTGCACTCACTCGATTTCCTGAATAAAATAATTCCAATGGTAACCACTAGACCTGTTTAAATAGCCTTGTAAAGGGAGAGACTTTTAATACCCAGAGATATGCATGCATGCTCCGGTGGTATTTGTCTGTAATGTCTGTAATATTCATGTACAGTATGCTTGTTTCCTGTTTATGCATATTATGACTGTAATACTGATATGAAACAGTACTTGGATCGAACTTCATTTCAGTCTTTTGCCGACAGATGTAGGTACACTGAGAGGCTATTGTGTACACGACTGTAGCATGTGATATCCTGCTGTAGATTGTTGCCTAATGTGAGAGCTTTTTAGGACTTTTGTTACTCTCCCAAATATAATGCGCTTGCGCCTATTTTTTTATGTGTTAATCACGTAACACAAAGATATTTCGAATTGATTTTTTTATGTTCCGGAACATGTAGCACTAAGTAACCACCTTTATTGCCAGGTCTGTATTAAATATTTTGAATTGAATTCTGAATAAGAACTAAGCAACCGTCAATCGTTTTAAGAAGAATGAAATGAACATAATTTACAAATGTCAGAATTTTGCGACCGGACTGTCTTGTGTAAACGATTAAGATTTGTTCACAGCTGGGGATTGTGTGGAATATAACTGTATTTTATATTGAAAATGATGATGTACTGGAAAATGAAATAAAAGTTCATTAGTTTCTAAAGCTGGAGATTATTCAAAATTATGTTCAACGAAAGCAAATCGTGTCCAAAGAGACCCTGCTGGCACTCGACTTCTTTGGGATACGAGTCACTTAGAGGGACAGCTAGGTTTGCGAAAAGAGAAGCGGCTGCTGTAGTATTGTGTACGATTAATGCAGCGGGCGGCCTGACCTTTGCGCGAAGGCGTCCGCTGATAATATTTATTATAGTATATAACAGCCCCATAGTACAATTGATAGATAAGCAACACAATGTATTCAAAATATTTTAATAAAGCCTTTCAACACATCAACACACACGAACAGCTCAATGCAACCACGCTATGACAGGATGTATAATAAACATATCACAGCTATTTTCAGACAATGTAGTCAAAATATAATCACGTTAGCAATAACCGAGGGCTGTCTCCAGTCCCCCTGGACCGGGCTGGGAAACGCAGGTCCAGTTGAGTCTAAATTAACAACGTTTCTCATCAAACGTAAAGAACGTCGTCTATTTAAGTATTTATCAAGTTTCTCCAGTAAAACCAAATAGATCGCAGCGAAGACTGCAAAGGAGCTTAATATTTAATGTTCACATTTATAGTTAAAATATCTTCAAAATATGAAACGAGGCAACTCACATTAATGAAAATGAATTTTCTGGCAACTTTTTTTTTTTTACCACAAAACCCGTTTAAAAAAAACTAGTAAAATGTTGTAGCTGCAATTACTGCCTCTTTAAGAAGTGAGGCTGTTACTTTTGTGAGGGTTTTATTTAAGACTTGCCCTGCTTATAGAAGCTAAATGGGACTCTGTCGAACAAAACGAATTTGTCGGGGCAGGAGGACGCGGCGGCGCCGGCGGGGAAGGGGCACGCTTCGCAGGCACCTGCAGCCGGGCTGGCGATGCCAGTCAGATGCACGGAAGAGAGCGCTTGTCCTCGGTTAAAATACGCCACCAGCTGTCGCATCTCTTCCAGCGCCTGAGCCTGCATCAGTATGTAGTTCTTGGCGAGCAGCAGAGTGGCGATTTTGGAGAGTTTGCGCACGGACGGGCTGTGCGCGTAGGGGATCACCGAGCGCAGCTCGTCCAGCGCCTCGTTCAGGTCGTGCATCCTCCTCCTCTCCCGGGCGTTGATATTGAGCCTGAGCACCTTATGCTCCCTGTGTTTTTTGCCCGGCTCAGTCTTAATGCTCGATGCGGACATCCTCGTATCCATCACGGGCGTCAGATCACACCTGCCGTCGCTGTCATCGTCCAGGCTCTGCTCACCTGCGCTGCTATCCATCGTACATAGCCCGCGGCTACTAGCTTCGCAGAAAACTCCGCTCGGCCGATCGCCAGTAGCCGGCCCATCTCCACTTTCCTGTGATGCTCCAGGTTGCGCGGAGTCATAGTCCGTGTCTCCGAAAGTCTTAACTTTTAATCGGCAATCTCTAGAAGCTTGATCCACAATTACATTCGACAGAGAGTCCATTTTTTTTTTATTTGAGAGAGCGCTTATGGTTTTGCCAAAAAAAAGAATGACCATGCACATCTAAAGCTTGTACTCCAAAGCATAATCCACCAGGATCTGGTTTTGTAGACCCATGATAAGAGAGCCCCAAACGGCCACGACGACTGTGCCACCGCAGATCTCTAAAGCGATTGCAAAGAGAGTGATGTACTACGCGGCGGTTCCCGAAGCAGATCCCCTCTGTGGACATTCGCCCACCTCGTCATCCAATCAGGTTACCCGGTTAATTAATGGCATTTTATCGATGGCTTCCTCCCACCGTCCTGCGTCGCATCTTCTTGGAGTAGGCTGTAACGCTTATAGTTGCATATACAATGTAAGCGCAGTTAGTGTTACGAATTGCTTACGATCTAATAATTTCGCTAGATTTACGAAAACAAAAAAAAGAACTACCATTCACATTTCACGTCATGAAATGATTAATCGAAACTTAAAACTCCTGTAAGAACTCACACATAAAATACACTTTACTTATTAAAGTAAACTTGTAAAGTAAACTACACATTACTTGTTAAAGTGCATTATAAAGTACATTACTTAGTTCAAGACTTTGCAGAACAAATTATTAATGAGATCATGAAAATACTTATTAGGCCTGTATAATTGCCAGTGATTTTAAGAAATCCTTGAATCTCGTTTTTTGTTCGAAATGTAAAAATTTTCTGGTCATGTCACGTGAGAATAAAGCGGCACGAAGACTACTGTGCTCATAATCTGAGGGAGTATGGCGCCCTCTTTTGGCGACGTGGCGTTATTTAACTGCTTTTCAGGGTAACGTAGGCGACTACTGCTTTTCAGGGTAACGTAGGCGACTACGGCCGTCATACGGTGTTATATTTGGGTGTTTTTGTGTCTCATTCCTGAGCAAGGACGGAGCGGATTGAGCGAGCGTGTAGGCAGAGTTGAGCGCGCACAGGGCAGGGATGTCGCTTGCGAAAGACCCACTGCGCGCTCTGGAGTGAGGCACAAATACATCGCTATAGACGACACACGTGTAAAATATAATAAAGCGCGCTCTGCAAAGGACTGGCATCCCATCATGCCCTGTGCCCTATGTTCCTGAGATGGGCTCCAAGATGGATCGTTGAATGGATGGATGAATTAGAAATGTTCTTCTAGAGAACTTGCTTTTTTTATCATAATAAGCGACTGGCATTTGCCCCAAATACACATATATTTATATTATTTGATCTCTCAGTCAGCTCTTGAAAATGCAGCTACTTCAAATTTATTTGCAGATATTGAGGAAATATCGGAAGATTTTATGATTTAGAAGTTAATATATCAGGTTAATTGCTGGGGTAACACCGTAGTATCGCTGCCTCATAACTCCAGGAATAAAGGGTTAGATCCCAACCCTATTCTGTGTGTGGAGTTTACATGTTCTCGCATTGCTGTGTTTCTTCCTGCAGTAGATAGACAGCTAAGCTAATTGTTAAATCCTGTGCATGTGCCCCGGAATAAATGAACACCCCGATTGAGGAGTACCTCTGCCTTGGCTCCTTGCGGGGGAAGACTGGATTGGCTCCAGTCTTCCCCCGCAACCCTGTCCAAGGTAAGTGCCTGGAAGATGGATGGGGCTAATTCCTTGCAATGAACTTCGGGTCTTGTTTGAAGTGGAAACCATTAATACTGCATCTTTACCTATTCCCTTGTCGCTCAGCAGGTGGCAGTATAAACTCGCCAGAGATTTCCCATCGTGCGAATTATTGTAGCGTAAAAGAATGAAAAACAGAGCCGGAAGGATAGATGATGCACTGTGAGAGTTTATTACACACATACGAAAATAACATTCATAATTTAATTAGCATTGGCGTATTTCATTGAGTTTTTCGTATGATTATTTTTACGTAACATTTAAGAAGGTAAACATTTGGGGGGTTTAGTTACTTTTGATTCTAATTGTCTGTGTGTGAGGAGTTCCTTTTGTAATCCAGTGACGTGCCGCTGGGTGAACCTGGTTTATACATTTCCCACTTGGACTGACATCCCGTCCTGGGTGCTTCCCCGTCTCACTCGCCGTACTATCCTGAGGTTCCAGACTGAACCTGTACTGAATAAGTGGTACGGCTATGGAAGATAGGTGGGGGGTAGGTTTTTAAATGGGTCAAAAGCATGGGCGTAGATTACAGGGGCGGCGGGGGGTGACCCCCCGATAATCATGTCTCCCCTAAATGGGTGACGACTTCAACCAAAGTTACGCCCTGGGTCAAAAGCAGAAAATCCCCATAATCCCTGTTACTAAATTGCCTTGTTGTTACGATCCTTCGTTAATTATAATAGTGCGGTTATACCTGTACTTCTACAGCGGTATAATATTACCAATATAAGTATTCAAAATGTTGTATTCGGTATATCATTGGGGCTCCAACATGCATTTTTATTGATGCGACCGGAGCTGTTTTGAATAATGCGCCTCATCATCTAGTGCCATATCACAATCAAGTTTCTAATGTTTTTCCTAAATGTCTCTATTTCCATTTCTTATTGTGCGGAACTGCTCGTAACGTGATCAACGAGAAACACTCGCGACAGTGTAAGAAACCCCATTGTTCATTGTTGACTGGTTCGGGGTTCCAGGCTGCGTGCGCGCTCCCGTCCCCAGGTATCATAACGCCAGGGAAATAAGACAGGTGCTTAGCGGTGGACGGGTCACTCAGCGGATAATCTGGTGGTCTGCCTACTTGGATGCCTGTGTCGGAAATCCAATAGGACATTACCTGAAAGTTATATTCCACTGAACGCCAGGTGGCTAGGAATAAACCAGGCCTGTAAATCCTTACCAGGTAGTCTTATCGGCAAACACACAAATGCAAAAGAACGTTTTAAAATCCGGCGTTTTCTTTCTAAATTATTCTAAAGGTATTATTAAAAAGTGAATTATTAATATTGTATCATTGTTGTGCGCTGTAATTTAAGATTTTCTTTAATTTGTTTAATAAGTGCAGCTAGAATATTATCTTTGAAGGTGTTATATTGGTATTTTGATGCATCGATTAAAGTATGTAAAATATGTATTTATTAAAATATTTACAGGAACACGCTGGCGTATGAGTATTAAAGACATTATAAAACGTAAATTATTGCGGAAAAGACAAAATTATCTGCTGGTTCACTTGCGTTTAATTAACAGCGTTTACTTGTCATCTTGGCTAGAGAATTAACCTTAATCGCGCATTTCCCCCGTTGCATTCAAAGTAATTAATCTGATTTTCAGCCACATCAAAGTTTTGGCCGCTGCTTTCTATAAGCACGTGCTGGGATTAACGAATTATAAGCGACTGAACGCCTGAAATAAACGCGGCAGTTTCAGAGCTAATCCATTAAACCACAGTTGCATTTCGCCAGTGATTGTATGTTTTGATGACTGCAATTAGGCCTAAGTAACACAATTGAAGTATAATGATGTAACTTCGATTCGCTAGCCGGTAGATTGTCGTCCTTATGACAAGTGTCTCTTTGTTGTAATTGAATTGATTGCGTGTAAAACGGTTGGGAATTTTTGTGTTGGTCCTATATAGTCCGATGACTCACTAACCGCTACTGTTGCAAATGTGTTTGGCTTGTCTTTCAGTCTTACAATTTCCCGGTAGGTGGCACAGCAAGCATGCACTTATGTGTCAGAAAGACCGATAAAGTTCCACATTTTTATACTCAGTATACCTCGTAATGCAATATTCAGTAGGACTTAGGCGGTGGCAACGGATGACTGTTAATCATGTGGCCTACATTCGCTATTTGTACCAAAGACAGACGTTATACTGAAATGCCGTTGGGGTAATTTTGCTTCGATAAGGAATTGTTACGATGCACGTACACAATACATCAGTTTTAAAACAGCAATTATTTCGCGTTACAGTGCCATTTGTGTATGCGAAATAACTGTCTGCGTTATTCTGAGGGGTGTAACGCAGCGTATGTGCGTGTTTTTGTGTGGGGATCCTCCGTGCATTCCGTTTTCCACTCATGTTCTAACGACAGGAGATGAAACTGTTACAAAATTGTTTTCACGGCGTGATTTTCCTGTGTGTGATGGCCTGGGTTGTTCTATCTAGGGTGTACTACGCTTTATGCTGCGTGCGTAGGCAGGATAGGCAGCCGGCAGCATTGGCGGTGACGGATGGATTTATTACGCAGTACTCGGAAATCATTTTCTAGTCGTCTATCTACACTTTTCCGCTGGGGATACAAATGATAGGGCGTTCTTTTGGTTGGCTAGGTGTACGGTTATGTGTATGTGTTTTCGATTGGTTATGTACGTTCCTTGCAAACCTATTAAACAGATCGATGTAATTTTGCAGAGTTCAGCACCTCGAGTCGTGGACAGCGCTTCGCGTGACGTATTTATTCGCTTGTTTCTTACGGTACGTTACTTGATTTATGGGTAAATAAAATGCTTTTTTTTTAAATGCATTAAGTTTAGTTACATAAGAATTAAACATTCAGACAGAATTCCAAAAAGATGAAAGTTTCGAGCATTTGGCAAATAACGGTTTTAAAACATTACAATTGCGTTAGAATCGGCCAAAGGACGTCCCACGTACGAATCCTTTTAATTCCAATAATTCCTAGCAACATTTCAAATTAGTCATGCTGCCATTTTTACATTTTTTTCTGATAGAAATGCCAGTTGATAAACCGACGGCCGATCCTGTGCGATTACGCACGGGGCTTATATAAGTTCTGGATGCAGGTGACGCCGGCGTCGGACGCGGCCGCGCCGAGGGATGCAGGCTCCGCTCTTGGCATTCACCGCGTGCCTTAATTGTAGGACAGTTAAATCAAGGTCCGCTGTGAACACGGAGAGCAAGAGTCTCGCGTCGCAGGGTGTGGAAAGACGGTTCAAATGGCATTTTGTTGCATTTCCCCCGTTTTTTTAATGTGTATATACCGATATTATCGCAAAGGCGATGCAAACGATTCAAGATGATAAGAGGTGACCTAATGCCCCGACGTTATCTGCGTGCATCTCGATCTGCGCCGGTCCTGATGCCGTCATTCCACATTCTGTTACGACGGACACTGAAAATCGTACGTTGGGAGATTTTACGGGGTTCGCATTCTTCCAAAAAAGAAAGACCCCGAATTGACCATATACATTTTCCTCTACGGCCAGATCCAAGAAGAACTGCAACGTTTGCCCGCCTCGGGCGCCATTTTGACATTTTTTTTTTGACTGCTTAGTGTCTCTTTCTTTCTTTTTTTTTTATCAGAAGCAAGCAGCATATCCTAGGTTGCTTTTTGGAATAATCAGATCCAAAGGGACGGATTACAGCGTTTAACCGCTCTGTGCGCCATTTTGATATATATTTATATTTAGAAAGAGGGTTCTCTGAAAGCTTCGTCTTCAGTACTGAGTCTGTAATGCAGGTTCACAGAACATGAAATGCAGTATTTGAAAGCGGTAGGCCATTTGGAAAAGCTTTAGGTCTGTCTGCACCTACAAAGGGAAAAAAAAACAGAGAAGGTTATAGTTAACCTCTTGCTGTGCATATTTATCAGGCGTAAGCAAGAACAATAAAAATGCACGATAAAGATACAAAACTGTCATTTTCATCCCACTTAATATGACCAGATACATAACAATAGGCAAACAACTATACTGTAAATCATTGTCAGTTACGGATTATTAAAGTGAGCGCATATTGGCATTCCCGTCCCATACTCGTTAGTCAGATTTATTCCGTTCACTAGGCTCGTATTAGGTCATGTTGAATCCAGCAAAATTCACCAATCGCTCTTCCCATTCCGAGGCCTCGTACACTGTCCCGTCTCTTCCCCCTGGCTGAAGCAGACTTCGGAGATTAACAGCTCTTCAGCGATGCAAATAGTACCTCTGCGGTCAGCTCAGGAGGATTACGGGGGGCGTGTGACGTCACGCCCGGCCAGATGTTGGCACCGAATTCCTGATCCTCTCCCCGTGTCCCTAAAACGCACGTCCAGTCTAATTGTCTCCATATGGACAAGGTACTCTTCACCGGTTGTTATATTTATAAATCTCGGTGTCACCCCGGCCATGCTCATTGCTGGTCTAATCCCCAGTACGCTAACGAAACGGACGGGGTGAAGAATATTCGTGTAACGTCACCTCTCCGAGTATGTAAATTACGTACGAGGGAACCATCGGTATTTTGCGAGCTTCGTTGTTGCTGTACTGCATTATATAGCCATATATAATGAATATCGCTGTGGGTGGAGGTACCCAGCCTATGTGAATAAAACGTATCGTTTTGATGCGTTCTGCAGTACAGGTGCAAGTAATGGAAACCACACACACGCATACCGATCGTTTTTCTTATTTTAAGAAAATGTTGTAATTAACGTCATAGCATTAGGCTACATCTTGCCTATTTTGCCAGACTGAAGATGCTAGGCGATGTAATTTGGTAAAAGGTGCATGGTTCACTGTTTAAGGCTTATTTGGCTAAAACAGACACCCACGATGCTACTGCGTTGCATACTGTAGCTCTCTGCAGTAATCTACCCACGCTATTGTGATTCCTGTATAACGCAGAGCGACTGCAAATATCGTGACGTTTAAGTATATATGCTTAATTTGTCCTCTTCGTAGAAGCCGCATTTCCCGTTCGTTTAGAAATGCCCTGACCTCATTTCTGTTTGACGCAATAACATTTTAAGCGCGCTGCACAATGTTAACGCGGTGTTAAAATTATGAAATGCTACGTAGAGGTCGCAGTGCAAGCGCGGTAGAAACAAAAGCAGGCAATAGATCATTTTCGACGCCATACAGTACAACCGATCGATGCTAAATGACATTAAAAGGATGACAAAATGTCAATGCATACCCAGAGCCACATACCCAGATTTCCATATATTTAATGCAGCTGTGCCTTGAGGAAAAAATGTCAGTAGGTGAAGGGAGATTTTTTTTCTCTAGCCGAAAACAAATTATCGTTTGAACGATACAGTTAGAAATCCTGGCCTTACTGCACATTACCGACACACAGACTCTCGGAACGGCCAGATAGACACTGAGAAGCAGTAGATTTTCTATTAATATGTTTTGCATTAGTAATCTGGCAATTTGTCCTATCTCGTACTCCCGTGGAAGTGTATAGCGTGGGAGGTAAGCGCCTGCAGGAACTGAGATGTTGATTCTAAACGCTGCAGAAGGTGACCGGCGTTAAGATGGCTTAAGCAGGTGAATTAAATGAAATGCCCGCTCTATATATTTTTTCGCTCGCTATACAGCATAGCAATCGTTTCTACTTACGTGCAGTGATTCAACCTCGGCGACGCATAGTCTATTTTCCCCATGCTCGGGCCATTCTGTTCCCACGCGGTTTGATAATGTATTGCATTATTCTCTGGTTAATTACTACCGTGTAGTCCTCTTCCGGCGAGCAGGACAACGTGGAAATTAGAGAACGATCCGGGTGTACGAGATGCAGATGCCGTTTGTGACTCAGACATCGGCAGTGCCTGCCTGCCTCTTTCCTCCTTTTCAAAAGAGGGCAGGCCGCTCCATGCATTACAATGAGTTAAATCTCTCCCCCCCTCTCTCCCTCCCTCCCTCTCTCTCTCTCTCACCCACACACGCACACAATGCGGTATATGAGTTACATCTGTTTTACTTTGCAACAACCTCTGTCCACGCAACAACAGTTTAAAACGATTACATATGCACAGAAATAATTGGAGGCAGAATTTGAATCATATTAATATGGAAGGTGATTCCCTAGATTCCATTAATTTTTTAATGACAATTTTGCCCCCCCCCCCGACTGCCATCACTGCAAATTCCTTCCACAATGTAACCCACGTGACATAATTATTCTTTCATACATCTATGTTTACCAAATGAACTCAACAATATTACATTCATCATTAGACCACGTTGTGTTTGAGACTGTTTGACTATTGGCATGAATTTTAAATAATTCAGGTGTCACTACATTCTTTCTAAATGTACCACGTATAACAGCGGCCGACGAGTGTGTGAAAATATCCGCCCAGTTACGTTTACCATAAACTCAATTGTTTCAATATTGATCGCAATCCCTTACGCAGATATATATTTCAGTTATTTGCGCTGCAGTAACGTTTTGCTCCGTACCGTCCACGGTTTTCCTTTTGCTGTTGTGTCTTATGGTCCTATCTCATGTTCCTCAAGTTGTGAATTACTGCCACGTCTTTACATAATAAGCATTGTGCAAAATAACGTCGTTAAGCAAAACACGCATACACACGCGCGTATGGCGCTGCAAAACTGGAAATGAGCGTTTGCAGAACAAAAACACGATGACGTAGCTGAAGGTGTATGTAACACCTATGGCACGTCTCAGATTTCTGTATGTATACACACTGACATACATCAGTTTCATTGTTACCACCCTGCCGCTGGCAGTATTACCAACACGCGTCATTTTAAGAACGAGTGCTTGTTTGCCTTATTTCATTTGCGGATGTACTTGTACATTTAGGCAAGCGAGCCCGCACGATGTTTTATAGCGTGTTTCGTGCATATTTTTAGTAGCCTCTTACATAAGCGGCAACGCTGGACGAGGCGGTACCGATTAAGTACTTTAGTCGACGCTCTTTGTCTGTTATAGGAACTGACCTGTAAGTAATTTAAGCGGAAAAGCGCCAGGGAAGGAAATGAACGTAAATCTGCCTTTATATGCACTCTGCCAAACGTCACAACGAGATCGCACGTAAATAAATGGCAAGAAATAACACCCTCGTATAGCCTACGCTGTTGTATTTTAAGTTTCACTTCACTGGCATTTTATGTAAGAAATTTTATATAAAAAGTGTTTAAATTTAGAGGAAATTCTAATTGGCATCAGTGGAAATTAAAGTGACGCGGGAATGTTATAGAAATATTCCCAAGACATACCGCAATGTTGCACGTTGTCCATAATATTAATTCATGATTACATGCATGCGAAATCATGCAGATGGCTGCAGTGTTACGCTGTCACGTGGTGAACCGCATAAAGTTCGACGGCGGGACCGCAGGCACCCCGAGCGAGGCTCGCTAACCACACCCAAGCGCGGCGCCCGATTCGGGGCCAGCGCCTTTACAGCTTCTGGTCACGTGATTATTGGATTAATTAAAAGAAATGCAACTGATTCCGTAGTCGACGTCACTTCAAAGAGTGACCCCTGCTTATGCGAGCTAATTAAGGAATGTTCCTAAATAGACCGAGCTTCGAATAAATATCCATGGTTTGTTTAAGAGGTTGCTTGATTTAGCAGTTTCTGTGGATGAGTTTGTTGGTACTAAGCTGCTGAAATGTGTCCAATTCTGCAGGCCATCTGATTCATCTGATCAGTTCTCCTGGCATTTTCTGCATTTAACCAGAATGTTGACATCTAGTTTAGGATGAACAGGGAGCACAGTAAAAAGCAAAAAAAAAACCACAGTGAGCTGATAAAGGGGATGGGATTAATGTCGCGGGCTGGGTTTCTCTTGCTGGCCTTTACCCCTGCCCTTGGCCTGCTGCTGTGCCGTAGCTCTGGTGCTGGAATGAACAGCGTGTATGTGCGTGTGCGTGTATTTCTGTGTATCTAAGTGTGTGCCGGGTTTTAATGCTGATTACCGCAGCTGCCTACACGCACATCTCCACGGCAACTATAATGGTTGCTAAGCGACCAGGCGGGACACTGAAAATGCCTGAAGGCTTGCTAAAAATATATGCGTGTAGGACCCCCACTGTGGCTGAGCATAAGACACCCCCTTTGCACGGCGCTGTGAGCGAGCGTACCGAGAGGCGGAGAGAGAAGCGGCTCAATCACACAGCTGCATGGGCTATTAAACACCCTCATTATTATACTTATAGCAAATAGCCTGACAATAAGAAAAAAGAGGAAAAAAACCACAGATGCGCAGCTGGTGTAAGGACTGGGGCAGGAGGCGGGTCAGAGGTCAGAGGTCAGCAGGCAGAGGGTCAGACAGGTAAGAATGGGGGAGTCAGGCTGAGCTCACACGCTGCTGAACAAGCCATTTCTCCATGGCTGGTGACATCATGGCAGCTGGCTCAGCTGTTTCTGCCAGGAGCCTATTAATAGCCAGGGCTGGGAGGTGGGCCGGTGTGGACTGTGACTAATCTGAACCCAGAATGATGGAATGAGATGGACCCCCCCCCACCACCTTGGGGGCCTCAAACCCACACCATACATCGCTCGGGTCTTCCAAGATGTTGTCGCTTCTGTTCCTTAATTGCCACCCCCCCCCCCCCCAGTTGTTTTGACTTTTATTTTTCCATAAACGCTCAAGTATATCTAAAGGTTGCAGCTGCCTGGCATTATATTCAAGTGGTGCTGGGTTTGCGATTGCACGGCACGGGGGAAGCGGGAATGTTCCGGAATGAAAGGCGACATTGCACACGGGCCTCGAGGACCCGCGGGTTCGGCTGCAAGGCACCAGCAGACACTCGCGAGCAGGTGTAAACACAAAATGGGCCCGCGCCATAAAGGGAGCCGTCTCGCGGCAGATGGGCTCGCGCGTTTGTCTGTGTGAAGTGAAGTGTTCAGTGAAGTGTTCAGTGAGACGGCGCTGAATGGCTCCTGAAGGAGCCTGGAAAATGTTCATCTGGGAGAAAGGCACAGTATCATTTTAGTCAACGTTCTTTTATAAGAAAGGGAAATATTAATAACAATACACAAACAATCCAGCTGGATTCTTTCAATAAAAAAGCTGATACAGTCCATATTTCTCTGTACCCATAAATCAGGACCCTACATGAATAATGTAGGCCAGCTAAGCGGAGCTGAATTTTAAGTTGATGGCTGTTTACCCAGAATGCCGTGCGAGGCACTCACTGCAGAGGCACGGCTGTCGAAGGGCCACACAGCGGCGTAGAGGACAAAGGTGGAGCTGACGGCTTGTTAGGCCGTCCCAGGGTAAGGTGGAGCTGGAGGCTCCTACCACTGTCCCAAGAGGGAGGTGGAGCTGCTGTGGGCACAACCGTGGGGGAGGGGACCGGACGTGGACTGAACCATACGGAGTGATGTGGGGGGGGGTGCAGGATTGCATGTCTGTGTGAGAGTGATATGCAGAATAAAGACAGAGACATGGACTTCAGGATGCAAAGAGGGACGAACCACTGAGTCTGTTGGGTTTTATGTCGCCCATTAAATGCCTGTCAAATATTTAGCAGTCACACCATGCTTCCATTAAAGCAGGCTAATATTTAGATATATATAATATTTAGATTCAACTAAATTTATTGTCACATAGTGCCTTTCACAATTCAGTCCGCCCAAGGCACTTGACAAGAACGTGTGGCAATCCGTTACTAGATAATTTATTCAAAATGGTGCGTGAAGCAGGGATGAGGGAGAGAAGGAACGAAAGAAGACAACGGATGGGAGGATTTGGATCCCCCAAATAGGAAGGAAAAAAACCTCCGGGGGTCCAAGGTCAACTGGCTGCCTCCCCCCCCCGCACGCTAACATTATGTAATACAAGGAGAATGAGCCTGCTTTAATGGAAGCATGGTGTGACTGCTGTTATACTCATGGTCCATCAGCAAGCCAGTCCTACACACAGGTTACTGAGAATGTTTTAATGTTAATGACCAGATACCTTCATACTGAATGGAAGTGGGGATAAAATAAGGCCAGAGCTCACATTCCTGGTCAGCCTTGTGCCAGGTTGGAGCCCCCGGCACTTCCTGGTCACATGGGCACAGCTAGGTCCTCAGTAACAGACCCCGCTGGACCCCTACAGCAGCCTGACAGCCTCCACTCAGCAGCCTCCTAGCACCTCTGTGGCATCAACTACAGCCTCTCCACTGCATCCCAGTGACGTCCCTATAGGGATGCCCCTCGTCATGTGAAGCTATGCTTCCTCAAATCGTGCGTAAATGTATTTAATTGTGAGCATCCAGAACTAAAAAATAAAAAAATCAGAAGTGGTTTTAATTCCATTCCACGCTGAAGGAGTGTTAAACCAGCTTGCTCACAATCCCCTCAGCAAACCCAATGGCCATCTCAGTGATCCCAGTAAGCCACCGCTGATTGGTGATCATGCTGGCATTACTGGTGCTCTGGGCCTATTCAGAGCGAGCGTCACCTACACCCATTCTGTCTGGTAACACAGCGATTCTATTTTAAATACATCTCTGAAATTTATTTCTTTCAGAGCTAGGGGGAAAACGCGGTTTTAATGAGGGTGCTCGTCTACATGTCTCCCGACGGAGCAAGTTTTAAACCAACTAGATCTCATTGTGACTGGAATCTCGCCCGGCGTGTACCCCTTTCCAAGTGCCTTATGAATCCTGGGATAGGCTGAAGGGCCTCCTGGAGCCCTGAGCAGTATAAATCTCTAGGAGATGGATGGATGGATGGATGGGGGAAGGATGGACAGACCTCACCATTGCATACTCTCAATATATTTAAACATCGCTCAACATCATAAAATATGGCCGAAACATTGTTTTAGCAGCACCATGTTCGACGCGCACGCAGTCCGTTTCCCTCCCCTTCTTACTGCCGTAAAAATGTGGACAGTCCCTGTCTGCAGCCTGGGAAGGAGCGTATAGCTCTTTTTCATACCCCGTCCTCATGCGTCCGCGGGGTTGATGGTGATTATGGCTTTTCATTAGTGCACTGTAACAGGGAGCCGCGGGAGGCACTGAGGGCTACGGCGTATCGCCGAGTCCTTCCCCGCCGCGGGATCAGATTGTCTGTTATATCACAGCCAGCCCGCTGGAGCTCGCAAGGAAACCTTAGCTTTGGCTTGCCGAGCCGGAGAGAACAGCTTCTCCATTAGATGCCTCTGAATAGCGAGGGGGGGGGGCGGTGAATTTTAACCACTGGCTTGCATTACGTTCCAGCGGAAACGAATGTTTTAACCGTTATTTGTTTTCATATATTTTTTTATGATTAAAAGAAATACCTTTAAAACGTGCATCTATTGACCTTTATACATAATGCACTTCTCTTAACAATGCGACCATAATTTTCATTTAATTAGCAGAAACGTATCATTTATAATTCATGTAAAGGCATGTAAAATGCCAGGCTAATATCTCTGGAGACAAGATGATGAATAACAAATTCTCATTCAAGACTGGCGGAGCCAATTAGCCGCATTCATGAGAATTTTTTTAGCCACGGAGCGCCGAAACAACACGGGCTCGGAATATCTAAGTCAGCCGCATATTTTAATTGCGATGTTCGTTTAATTCTCATTTGCAAGTGCGCTCTGGCGCGCCTCGCCTTATAACGTCTCCTCTTCCGAAGAGAACTTTACAGCCAATTAAGTCGGCCGGACAGCTGAGAATCCTCCAATCAAAACGCACCTGATCTTGCATCGAAAGATATTAGCCCGTCTGTCGAGAAAGAACTATCAGCCTCACAATGAAACCTGGAGTCTGCAGCCTGATATTTAGGTAAAACATAATAAACTCAGTGAAAAGTTGTATCGGTGGGTGTCAGTGATTGGGTTGGTGATTGAAAATCCGTGACGTCTAGTAGGGGGGAGAGGACTCCCCCTGTCCCATCTGGGATGCAAATGTTCTTTCCTCATAGACAGGTTTTCATTTAGGGGGCAACCTGACAGATACACAAATGACTCTGGGGGGGGGGGGTTAACCCTTCCCTAGCAGGCTGTCAGGACAATGCACCTGAACGTGCCTGAGAGCCAAGCTGTGCCTTATGAATAATGAATGTTCTCCTTCAGCTATAGGTTGCATATTTATCATGTTGCCCAGCAGGAGGTGACAGAGCGCATCGGAGGGCGCTGGCGCTGTCGACCAATCAGGGCGGCTTCCCGCGCCAAACCGCCGGGTGGGCCACGCCCGCCTCCCGAAGCGTTAATCTCATCCCGTTTGTCTGGCCATGAGGAGAGGTGCTGAGAGATGGCGGCAGAGACAAAGCGCGTCCCTGTTTGAGCGACGGTATCTGCGGCGCTCTTAAGTGACACGCCACTGTCCTAATTAAGTCGGGATTTCGGAATCCATGGCTGAAGGCCCTCCCTGCAGCGGAGCAGACAGGTTGCGGGGGTCGACTGCGGGACTTGACTGATGGGAAGGAGCAGCCTCTTTATTGGGGGGACGGCAAACTTGCAAATTAGGTCTTGTGACCATCTCATAATTGGACGCGGGACGCTGCGGGTGGCCAAGGGACTTGTTTTCTGGTTGGCTCCGTGTTCCGTAAAGCAGAGCGCGTTTTTCTGGAGGCCCGACCCAAGAGGGCCAGGGTGCTGAAAGTGAACACGTGGCCGTGAGCGGAAGTGGCTCAGAGGCACAGACTTCCCGACATCTGGCGCCTTCGGGCACCTCTGAGAAGGTTGAGCTTGACGGGAAAGCGTTCAGGGAGAAATGTCGTATTGACCTTCATGCAGATTGGGCCCCTGTTAATCTGCGGATGCTCAGAGCAGGCAGACCCTGTCCCTGTTCTAACCCAGCGAGAGTGATGTTTAGAAGTGGGCTCATTTCCTACCGAGAGGACCTACTCTGGAGAGTAATGAGACTTTGAAAGTAGACCTTCCTCTGAAAGGAAATGGCACAACGAAAAATGCCCAGACCAGCCGGCCAGCATTACAGTCTAAGTTTGGCTGATTGGGCAGTAGATCGCCCACTCGCACGCACAGTCCCCGGCCGACACCCACAGCAAACCGGACCTGTGTGCCCCAGAGGGAATCCTCTAACCTGGATTTTAGAAACCCGTTTAGAAACCCTCTAATGGGCTTATCACTAGCTGACGGATTAGCAACAGCCCATCGCCAATATCGGAGCCAGTTCAAATGTGAACTAGGCTAGTTTGAAAGCCATTATTAAATGTGGGTATTAATGTTGTGATAATTATACACAGTAATTAGTAGTCTGTCAGTCTATGTAAGAAAGCCATGCTGGGAAAAGTGAGCACCGAGGGTTCCAAACCTACCCCCCCGCCCCCTCGGGGGGGCTGGTTTCATAACAGAGAGTCCCGGAGAGACACCGAAGCTGCCTGCCTGCCCATGTCAGCACTGTCAGCATGATGCATCCTGAAGGAACCGGGTCAGCACAGGAAAGCGGCCGCACAATGAGCTCCGAGACGCCTCCTAATGTACTCAGTGCTGCCGGCAGTGACTTTCTGAGGTGAGGGCTTCAGGCACAGCCATCCAAAGGGAGCTTTTGTTATGTCCACAGACACTGAACATTCGTTTGAGAGGATGTTCTTGTGCATAAATATCACTGAGAAGAGCCGCATTCTGTCTGAAGTGGATATGGCCAATGGTATCTATCTATCTATCTATCTATCCATTCATCATCTATCTATCTATCTATCTGTAAAATATGTAATGGAACATGGCTGCCAAAGATTTATGCACCAAGCACTGGCCCCAGGGAACAAGGTTTCAGGCATGTCACAGACCTGTACAAAAATCATTTGGTATGTCACCTTGGATGAAAGCCTTCTGCATAAACCCAAATGCTTCTCCACCAGGTCGGCCTGTGAAACAAAACAAATAAATAAATAAATGAAATAATCAGGTTAGCCTTGGCCAGACTCCCAACCGCAGGCTGGAGGGGAGTGCTTGTGTTTTCTAAGCAGCTTAAGCTAAATATGTCCCATGAAAGTAATCTACAGTTCTAGCCAAGGAAACAATCATTGATGCTTAGGACACAGAGTAAGAGCCCCTGGTTAAGGAGTGATTAAGATAAAGCTGTATACCTTCTGGCCAGGACAGCAGGTAGACAATCCTCTGTGAAACCTGGCATTTTCTATTTCTGTCCTGCTGTACTTATATGAATATGCTGCATTGGGTTATCATTATATTATATTTTTCCTACCGGTGAGTTTTTATTTTTCTCTCAACAGATATATCAATGAGGTCTTGACAGTGACAGCAGGTGATTTGCATACCACAGAAGCCCTGGTCAGTTAAAGGAGTTGGTATCTTTGGAGAAAATAAATCAATTGTGAATAAAAATCATCCGTCATCACTTATGTCTGTAAAATAAAACTCGTCCAAGAAAAGCTGATAATGCCACAAAGGTTTGGCCACGCCGGTTGCATTAGTTTTAACACGAACGGTACCGCTTCTTCTGTAGTGGTGTTTTTTTAATTACTTTTCTGGGTCTACGTGATAAAACGTGTACAGGTGATATTCTTAAGGTTTAGTCTTCACTTTTTTTTTCGTGAAGTTTCTTTTATGCATACATGTACCAGAATGACGGTTATCTACAACAGTTTGTGATCCGTAAACGGATCGGTTAGTTACGCGGTGTGCCTTTCAATACCGCCAGTGCGCTGAAGCCGAATGAACTTCATTACACAGACAATCCCAGTAGGCTGCTCTCAACAATTAAAAGAAATGGAATAACGTTGAATTTTAGCCTAAAGCGCAAGCATAATAACTATCTTTGGTTTATTATAATCCAAGGATACCCCATGATCAAATAAATTGTATAAAGGCGCCGCATTTACTATTGTGCTTTGATGTGATCTGAAGCACGCTCGTTTTTTCAGCTTGTAATTAGGCACAGTGTGATTCAGTCCATGATCTCTCGAAATCATTCCCATTTCATTATGAAAGCTATTTTAATTTTTGCTTTTCCTAATAATTGGTTTTGGCGTTCGTTGTGGTTTGTCTGATGTGTGCTTTAGATCTCCGGCACGTAGTTTCCGCAGGGGATTGTAAATGCAGATACTTGGCAAAATCCCGCGAAGAAGGTGGAAGTGGAGCTGGGGAATCTGACGAACCTTTATCGGACCAATAGGGAGCTCCGTTATTGTGAACCAATGACACAAGGTCCCTTTGGCCCATGCATATGATTGATCAGTCGCTGATTAGGACACGCCCACCCTCTCAAATACTGCTCCAAGCCAAACCACGTCACGGTGGGCACCTATATTAACCGCAACCCATCGGGAGCTCCTGTCTCTCCTGTTAGTATGTTATATTCCCCTTTGACCGAGTATATGGATGGGGAATCCATGTAGTGGTATAAGTATTGTTTTGTAAAAATGTTGCTGACCCCTCATTGTCCTTTTTATGAATAATGCAAATTTGTTTGCCGATTTAAGTGAAAATCCTTAATCTAATATATAATTTGCTCCAAAACAATTGGGTGAATTAATTGAAGGCCAATTATTCGGCAGCGTTTAATTCTTCTGTTTGGCTTTTACCAAAATATTTTCCTGGAACAAATTCAGCTGGTGCAGTCTTCAAAGTCACATTTCCAGATATCCCTCAGCTAACAGAAATTTGGAAAGAAGCCCAAAAATGACACGCAGTCCTCAAGTAATATGCGTGATTTAACTCAGTGTGCAGCAGCTAATCAAGCTAATTAATTAAGAGCTCAGCAGGAACGCCGTCAAGTCCCGAGGCCTGGATTTATCTAACCCTGCAGTAGGCAAAAATCCATAGTAACGGCTGACTAAGTGCATGACTGTGGGCCTGTACTTGCAGTAATATTCCATGTTCTTTTTTTCGGAGTGTTTTGCCATGTTTCAATTTTTTTAATTAATATCACTCATGTTGACTTTTAATTTATACCCAACCAAAGATAAGAATTGTCCAATATATTTTGGACAGCATGAATAAACAAACCCAGGCTTTCTGCTCGCTAGTGTAGTTCAAAGCATAAAATCATTTAATGTCCTCTCGCTAAAAAGGGAAATTAGATATAAAGTATTCGCTCAGAAAACGACGTGAGGAGAATGTTCAGCAGGCCTATTTTAGCAGCTTATAATTTATGTAGCCTTAAAGCACATATATCCTGCACCATCTTTTAAATGTACATTGCGGGATTAACAATCACCTTTAAATATCATGAACATAAGATACTCGATAAATGTGTTTATCTATAAATGACGCGAGTGGCGTTTTTTGGCAGTTGTCCATAATGACTAGGATGGCTCGGTTCTGCTAGCTGCTGGTACTATTCTGTCATGTTCTTCTCCGGCCCGACTCTCATGCGCGGCACCGTCCAATCAGCGGGCAGTGGGGGCGGGAGCAGAACTCTGAATCAGCACTTTAGGGGCCCACTCCCCCGCTCCGCGTTACTGCCTCGGCCCTGACTAGATTGCGTACTGCTCGCCTATGCGCCCACATTAGTGCCAAACCTGCTGTTGCTTCTTAGCGTATATTAG
>JAODKK010000079.1:12410552-12424293 GCA_026774405.1 Petrocephalus microphthalmus | reverse complement strand
CCACGCGCCATAGTTAATTCTAAGAACATGAGCACATTTCACGACACGCGGGACATATGCGGAAGCTTCCTAAATTATTTATATGCGGTAATATTCCGGAAATTTCATTAAGCAGAGGAGTATGTCCATGTATAATTCAGAACGGGAAGCAAATGGGGTGAATCACACAAAAAAAGACATTGGGCAGAGCATTAAAATGATTCATGTTATTGTAGATTGAGCCTCTCCGGGGTAATAAGAACGTTAGCAGGCACATAGGCAGGACCGCAGTCCCAGCCAGGGCGGGGGGCTAACAGGCAGAATGATTTGCACCCTACTGTTTCCCGGTTGTTCCCAGAATCCGTGCTAATGTGGAACAGGAAGACCCAAGGGGACTGTGACATGAAGATATTACATCCATGGCTGGACATACATGAGTCAAGCCTTAAGCTGCCGTTTTCATATCTGGGCAAACCCCCGCTTTATTTATATACACACATATATATATTTTTTTTTATGTATTATTTTTTATTTAATTCTATTTCTCGACTTGGATTAATGGATTCCAAGTCAGTCGACTGCACACAGGAATCTGATACAGGTCTGTCCAAACCGGTCAGGCTTCCAAACAAAACCTGGTCCATCTCCTACGAATCCATCCCCTGATCACCACGTTGGGATTAACCTACGGGTGCAAAAAGCTCCAGCTGACAGCTCGCCCCATCTATTGAAATGACAACACGTGTCACTCTGCAGAAGCAGCAAAATGATGTGGGGCCAACGCCTTCCCCTCTGCCGGCCGACACCGGGGGCACCCACCAGGCGCTCCGGTGTAGCTTTATTGCAGCCTTTGTCTGCAGTGCCTGCCCTGTCTGTGCAGCCCTGCCGTGACCTCCTGGGCTCGGGTGCCGGCTGGGATACTCCAAATTATGCTGACGCACTGGCATCAACAGGAACATCAGCGGCGCTCAACTTCCTTACATTGTTTCGCCCCGTGTGGCACCCGATCGCACCACCCTCGGGCGGCGACCGACCGGCCGAGCATCACCTGAAAAGGTTTCTAATTTCTGAAAATAAGAATAAGAAAAAAAATCCGGACAGCAGTGGTAGGTAGTTAGTCGCCTTTTTCTTTGTGCAAGTCATGCAGGATTGCCAAACCGACAGAGGAGGCTATAATAATTAGAAATAATTTGCCAGTCTGAATGCTAATAATTGTTGACAATCCGCACGTTTGTCTGATATAATAATTATACACGCGCATCAGATGTGGGTGCACCGTGCGGTGCGGAGACCTTTTCATGCGGCTTTATACAAACACAATAGAATAAGACCACTCATCCCCAAAGCGAGATGCACACCCAGATAAAAACATAACCGCATATAAACCGCCAACCATGTCAGCCATCAAAACAGAAACTGCCAGCTCATTTGGCGTTTTATGCTTTAAAAGACAGAAGCGGAGAGGCGCAATTGCAATCGAAACGCACCGCAATACGTGTCCACAGCCAAGGCGAACAAAAGACCCAGCAAAGGCTGTTATCTCCAGCAGAACGGCGCAGCCTCCCTGTCGGATGTCGCAAAACCATAATGCAGGTGCTTTAACGCAAGCAAGGGAAACACGCACCATAAATATTTACCTGAATGCTTGCTACCTGCGTGGAAAATGGACGCGCCGCTGCCTGTCGTAGAGCCAAGCCGCAGCCTATACATTCGAGCGTCGCTGAAGCGCTGTAATCCGCTACTCCGCTCCCCACAGTGGACAGTTAGGGCGCCTTCATCGTCCGCACGAGGGGGGAACCAGATAAGGACTCAATGTGATTTTCTTTAATACTTGATTTTTAACACCATATTTTGTATTTTTATATTTTATTAATAGTAGTTTTTTTTAATCGGACAATAAATCAAGCTTTTATACTTAAGAAAATCAATACAAAACATTGCATGAAAAGTGCTCCCCCCACAGTCCAAAATGATAGGTCCCATTTGTTCTTAAAGAGAACGGGCTCGTCAATACAGGCTAATGTACAATACAATAACATACCTGATCTTCAATTGTTGCATTCTAGATGAACTCTCGGTAAAGTCTCCTTTTTACTTTGTCAAGTTTTTGAATGTTATTCTATTCATTGTGGCCAACAACTTTATATAACCGACTCCATTAAAGGCTGTAGTGATTTCGAGTCAAACCCAGGAAACCTGAGAAGGTACATTTCGACTGGAGCTATAGTCCATCACATAGGGACTCGCTCATTCTCAGATCAACAGTTGGGCTGTAAATAAGGACATATCTCTGCAGGATCGAGGTACTGCTGAATCAAAACCCACATTTCTAGAAAAACACTACATTAGAGGCCATTGTGATGATAATTTTTTTTGTCGGACATTAATGGGCCTAACTGCAAAAATAAGATGAAGTTGTGACGTGAAAAGTCTGTCGTCCATGGTATGATTTTGAGTGCTTGGTATTTATTTGGATATTTGTATGTTTGATGCTTACAATGAGCCGGATAATTACCTGCACCATAAAGTGCCATTGATTTCTTGATTGGATTTACTACATACGTCGGTTATCTAGGTTCACTGGATGTACTAGTTTTCACTTTACCGATAATGTATTTCAGGCGGGTTTAATAGGACAGTAATTTGCCTAATATAGTGTTTTCGTTATGGCTCAGGTGCGGATCAAAGCATATTTCCGGACCTTGCAATTTCATACTGTTGCAAAGGGATACACTATCTGTTGTAGCGCACTGTTAAATATCGCTGTCAGCAATGAACTCACGAAAAAACAGCTGCTTTTCAGAATTAGCAGCCTTCCAAAGCCAGTTCAACCTGAGAATTGTACCCCTAGGAAACGCACTTTATATTGATCCGCCGTTTACATTTAAAGTCAAACTTTTTCCCTCTTTTTAAAAAAATGTATTTTCTGGTCTGAACGATCGGTCAAACTTGTCATTGATTTGCGTGGACGACACTTGTATGTGAAGTGGTATACATTTTATGCGGCCAGACAATTTACTTACGGCTAGTCATTATTTAATGCAGGTATTCACGCGCACAGATATTCTTGCATTCACACCTATACACCTATGCCGGGGCACTCAGACCAGAACAGTAATGTAAACAGTGACTGACTTTGAATTGTAATAAATATTGGGGAAAATGCTGTCGTCAGATATTACATTACAGCTCTGGACATTATGTTCGCCCTCTTTTATTCAGAAAGTTTTCCTGTTTTTTTTTTTAAACCTGTCTTGGTCAATTTTCCAGGCCTCGTGGTTCCAGTCACGTTTCTGCATTCCTAAATTACACCCAGCGATTGCGGCACGGAGCCTTTGATGTTGCCCGCTGAGGACTTCCGAGCGGAGCGGCAGACTGCGAGCCGCGCCAGTCTGACGAATAAGCAAGGCTCCCTTCTGGCATCCCACAAATAAAGGAGCAGCCTGCCAACCACCAGCTGAGCACCCGTGCCAGCCCTGGGCTCACTGTGTCGGCGTGCGTATGCCTTAGTAACACTCATTCAGGCACATGGTACATTCATTTCTTCGCTGCAACTTTCTTAAATAGTTTTTGCTGCGTACCAAATACAATAACCAAGCATCTTACCGATGATTCAAAACTAACAGAGTTAGTAAAAAGCAAGGACGTGTATTTATTAACTCTTTGTGGGTATTTTTCATTTAGACTTCATGTTAAAATAGTGGTAATAAATGTTACTGTGTTGGGGGAGGATGAGTTAGAGGGGCCCATGGAGATTTTTTTGCCAAGGGCCCCCAAAGTCCCATGAATTGCCTCTGAATGCCAGGGAGTACATTTGGGTATGAGGTTAGGGACATGTCCCTACCAATTTTATCAGAGTACTGCATGTGTTTAGGGGGGTGGGGGGCTCGGGGCTGATTTGGTCCCTGTCGATGTTGAAGCCAAACCTACGCCCTTGAGTCAATGATTCAAAATTAGGGCCCCACTTAGGAATTTACACCCTGGCCCACTGGCACACAAATCCAGCTTCGTAGCCACTATGCCACCTACTTTCCTTTTTAACCAGGCCACCAGGGTCACCATCTTTACACCTTGTGGTTTATAGTTTATCTCTAGGTGGTGGGCAGATGTTTTTAGTTAATCCAGGCCTATTTTTCTCGAAAGCCAAGCGAAACGGGCCCTTCGTCTTCTGACTTGCGATGCAACATTTTTTGCATCCAAGGACACCTATTCAGGGAAAATAGCAGTGGGCCCACAAAGATGGAGAGGTACTTAAGACTGGATGGAAAAACAAAACTGCATGAAAACAAACCACTCAGGGACATATCTGGAAGGCAGATCTTTTCATAGCGACCATCGATGTGTGTGAGTTATCCTGGTAGGATTTATGGAAAAGTCTTCAAAACAAAATGGGCCTTCTGTGCTATTTTAATACAGTCATGACCTCCAGCACATAGTTTTGTCGTGTTTCGTTCTGGAGTCGGTTTCCGTTCCGGTTTCATTTCAGGGTACATTCGTTACCTTTGGCGCTGATGTCAGCCAGGAGATGAAAACAAACAGAATATGGAGAGCAATTCATTTGCAGCCTGTTTTGGAGGTAGGCTTTAACCAGCTACAGCGCTTCAGGGCCTTCACTTCTGGCGGAGAAATCAAAGTTACTATGGCAACCACAAATTGGGCTGAAATCGCAAATTCTAGTCAGAAGGGCGAAATGGTGAGTCTCTCAGACTATAAGACGCAGAGCGCTGTCAAAGCTGGTAAATTATTTACATGTGAAATAACCTTGTTTGTGAAATTAAAGTCATTACTAAAAGGGCATCCTTCCTAGATGGAGATTCCTGTGTCTGAAACTGCTCTGCACTAAGCAAATGGGAGGGACTAAAAATAATATGTATTAAAGGCCAGTGGTGCCTGTAAGTATGAATGCTGTTAGGAGGTTTTAGCCAGGTAAAACCTGGCTTGTGAGCCATTTATCACCTCTGAACGAGGTCCTCCCCTAGACAGGCATGCAGAAAGTCTTTTTGTCATGGAATCATCTTTCATTTTCCTCACATGGGAGTTTTCCCTTTTCTGATTCCGTGTGAAGAATATTTATACCTACTTGGGGACAATGAGGTATATGATATTAAACTTGACTGATATGATGTGGATAACATTTTGGCTTTGTTTTTCTGGTATACTCCTAACAGGAGGATGCTCAGGGAAATCAGACACCCTGGTGCCACTATATGGAGCATTTAACTGTGACACAGTCCAGATCACAGCAGGATTTAGGCCCTGCAGGTGTGTTTCATCGGTGCCATGTGGGCTGAAAGCCCCCAGAGGCATGATGGGAAATGCCCCTCAAAATGACAGATGGCTTCCCTCCATAAATATTTTACATTTACGGTTGCGATACCGCTACAACAAAATCAAAGAAGCAGAAATGTTTTCTTAGTATTATTATGCGGCCATCTTCCAAATGTTTATCCCAGACAGGCCTGCAGGGGCCCTGGAGCCTATCCCAGGCAGCACAGGGCACAAGGCTGGGGTACACCTTGGATGGAATCCCAGCTCATCAGCACAGTCGCAGTACGAAGAATTTAGAGACACAAATTAGCCTAACCGCATGTGTTTGAACTGCAGGGGGTCACTAGGGAACCGAGGAGGAACCCATGTGATATTTGGAGAGCATGCAAGGCAGGATTCAAATCCCCTACCCTGACTGGGTGCTGCCTATTTACCCAGTCTGCTGCATTTCTTCTTCTTCTTATTATTATTGTTACTAACAGATGATTGCTTGTCAAGAAATCAGCAATTAGAAGCAACTATTTAATAGGCTGCAGGTCTACTAGTGGATTCATGTGATACTCCCATAATGCTTTGGGGCCGATTGTCACGATTCCACTCCTTGCAGGGCAAGTACCCAGACAGGAAATAAGCCACTGCTGGCGGCTGCTCCACAGAGCCCCAGGAAAGGCAGCGGGCCGTTCCACCATCTTTCATCCAAACACGACACCGCCTGAAGCCATCTTTTTTGGCCAGAGATCATTTCAAAGTGGGTCACTGCCTCATGGTCCCAACTCAGATTTGCTGTGATGGAGTATAGTCCATTTGTAGACTTTACCTGCGGTGATTTGAGGTTCGTTCTGGCCACGTTCACGTGGTTCATGCGAAGACTGAATTATGCCAAGGCTCAGTTTGTTAAATGCCGTGGGAAATTCGACACGACATATTCATGCTTTAATAAAGCACTAAAAGATGTCAGTGACGATGAGTAGTATGTATGACCTCATCAGTGGTTGTATGACCTCATAATTGATGTCAAGCTTATGTTCCTGAACAAGCCGAAACAACAGGAAACCTTTCTGTTCATTCCAGGATACATTTGGTCATCAGCATCTCCCCCATGATTCACTGGGGAATCTTTTCTCAGTTTTTGATAATAATTGAAGCTGAACCAATTATTATTTTTATTTACTGTAAATTAATCCGAGCAGCTTTATTTCAGGCAGTGATGCCTACAGCTTCCTATCTAGTGCAGATTACAGGAACATGAACATGATCTAGGTCAGAGGTGCCCAATACGTTAATCGCGAAGGTAGTGCGGGTAGATCACGTGTCATTAAAACTTTGATACATTAGGTTACTATACCTACTTAGATCCCTTCTCTTCTAACGCGTCACCTGGCAGAACTCGCGAATGTATTGCGAGCTGATGCAAAAGTGACCCAGCTAGCCTTCTGATTTATATCTACTAAAAGGGATATTAAAAATGAGTGGGGGAGCCGGACCAAGTGAGGAACCATAAATATATTGCATTGTATTGTGCTGTAAGGGTTCATGCAGTGATACAAGGTTCGCCAACATATACTGTACATATACATATAAAATATTTAATATATATAACATATATTTAGCATTTTTAATATAGGTAGATCAGTTTGACCTGGTCATTTTAAAAGTGGCTCGTAAGCCAAAAATGTGTGGGCACCCCTGCACTAGGTGGTATCTGATCAGTGCTCATGGGAGTTTTACTTACCTAAACATATTCTGAGGGCAGAATGAAAAATTATTGGTTCAGAGAGATAACCAATCAGATTGTAAAGGAGGCAGGTCCAAGCAGCTACAGAAGGTGGTACCAAGACATCAAACACACGATTTAATTGGTTATCTCTCTGAACCAATCATTTTTGGTTCTGCCCCCAGAACATGTTTGTGTAAGTAAAAGTCCCATGAACTTGATGAGCTCGAGTATTATCAGAGTTCCGCTTTCAGCACCAGCTCCTAAATGGAGATCTGCTTGCACAGGTGGAAACCCTATGCATGTCTATAAAGTGGCTGAATTTCTGCTAAACCTGCCAGGACATATGTGGTGTGGTGGTTATGGTCAGACAAACAGGAAATACCTTTAAATGTCAGTGCCAATTGAGCCTGGTGTCGAGCATAAACACAAAGGACCCTCTGAGAAAATCCAGTACAAGAACCCGGTGGAGGGAAAAATTGAAACTGTACTTCAAAGATTTCAGGATTTTGCACACCCACGTACAAAGTATGATAGAAGTGTTATAATTTTCTCAACCATCTTCCAACCATGTATCCTGGTCAGGGTCGTCTAGAGTCTGTCCCAGGCACACAGAGTACACACGGTACACACATCTTTCAGACACTCATTAGCCTAAATGGGTCGCTAAATTGCCCATAGTGTGTATGTGTGTGAGTGTGCACCTGTGATGGATTAGCATCCAGTCTGCCATGTCCCCTGCCTAGTGCCCTGGGGTACCTGGGATAGAATTCAGACTCACGGTGACCCTGTACTGAAGAAGGAGGGGGACTGTAACACATTTTGGTGGAATAGACCTAAATGAATCCAAACCAAATGCTGTCTTCATTTTAATACAAATTGTTCTTTTTTCACTGTGCAGTTTTGGCTTGTTGAATAAATAGTAGCAGTAAATTCATCAAGTTTCACTTGTCAGTTCCTCTCAAAACGCTGCAACCCCAAATCCTCTTCCCCAAAAGCCATCTATGCTAGAGGGTACAGATAAACTCTTTCTGTGTGTTTGTCTAATCCAGAAAAGACCTTCTTGTAACTCAGCTACAGATTTTGTTTTTGCAAGATCATCTGATTTCCTACAGTATAAATTTAACCGCTGAAATTAGACTACAAGGACTACGTAGTCTAATTTGCTGCGATTTCCTGTAAAGAAGCACTCGGAGAGCTTTGAATGTTTTGGCAACTTTTTGCTAGGAAGAATCTGCAGTGTCTAGGAGTTCGAAGACATCACCCGAAGGGATGGCTTTTAGATCCTGCAGATTTATGGATCTGACTTTCCCAGGGTGCCCTCAATCTGCCTCATGTGGTAGGAACCCACAGCAGTGACCAGAGGAAATCATGCACACATTAGTCACCCTAATGAAAAACGCAGGCGCTCCGGAATCACAGCAGACACCCACACTAGTCTCCAAACACAGAGTCATACGCACACATGCTCAGAGATAAACACAGATACTCTCCTGCACTCAAACACACCCAGGAAACACACACCTTCATGCATGTATTTATACACACAGTCAAGCTCACACACTCAAACATCTAAATGGTACTGCAGAGACAGAGTCACTGGGAAACATAAGCCGGCAGTCAAACAGAGACGGTCAGATGTTCAAACATACTCCCCCTCACACACATGTACACACACACACCGTGACACTGATGATATATTGTCCTAAACCCCCACCGGAGGCTGGATGCTGGCCAAGGCTCTGAGGCCGGCTCCCCAACACACACATCAGCATCCCAGCTTGTGGCCGCTCGTAGTGGAAAGTTGAAGGCTCTCGGACCGTGGCAATGTGACTAGCGAAATCCCAGCGCAGTTGTGTAATCCAAAAGTCCTCCGTAGACACAGACAAAAGGGACGTCGGTCCATTAGCATAATGCTAAAACGCAAATTCGGGAGACCTCGTCATCACTGGGTCATCCCTGTCCAACAGCACAATTATCACCTCAGAAATGTGACTGACAAACTCGACAAGATAATGCTAGGTGACACTATACATGCTGTCCCTCAAGTTTTATTTCATGACCCTAAAACTTAGCAGAAGCTTCATAACAAAGAATTTGCCTTGGAAACTAAGTGAGCAATCCAGTTAGTCATTGTTTGTTATTGCTATTTTTACCAGAAAATAAAGAAAAATAAAAAATAGAGACTCTGTCAATCAGCTTATCTATTTAGACCTACACTCACATACACTATGGTACCACTCCAGACAGTAATCCCTGAACGCTGCCTTCTCCCTGGACTTGGGGCGGGGGGAGGTGTGGGGCAGAAGGGTAATCAGGAGTATGGCAGTTTTGTCAAGGCAGAAAGGAAAATTAGAAATGGCACGCGGATGGTGCAGAACAATCACCCGATTCATTAAAGTCAGTGTCGTCTTGGCTACGATCTGATGACCTGAAGCACTCCTGACATGCAAATGAAGCCTGAATGAAATCGGTTTTCATAGCGTTTTTATTACTTACATGAAGCCAATATGTAAATAAATATCAATTCATTGATAACACCATTCAGTAGGGAAAAAAACACTCTAACTATGTTTAAGCATAAATCACACTAATACGAAGTGAGTACTGTTATTGACACATATCGCTACCATAACAGCAGAGGTGCGATCTTACTGCCAGGTTCGTTCCGAGCCTTTCCCTTACAGGCGTCTGTCCTGTAAGCATAACGAGCAGGACTGTCAGTGGTATAATTTACCCGCGATCCAAACAACCCTGCTGCCATTTCAACATTTAATCACCGGTGAATTACCGTCATGTAATAAGGTTGAATCACTGTTGGATTTTGTTTCGATTCTGAAAATCGAACCAACGTTGATATCGCGATGTTGTTTCATCGGCTTACTTTTCACAATGGCTGAATTTAGATCTTGCATCAATGTCGATTTTGGGAAATGAATCAACGTTGAAATTGCAATGCTGATGTCTTCCTCGGACAGCAGAAGGACAGGAGAAGACCCTGGGTAGAATGCCCGGCCAACACAGATCACACAAACAGACACTATTAGCACTTTAGAAGGAGCCGCAGTGGGATTCAAGCCCCTCAAACCACCAGGACACTGAAGAGGAACCAACAACTGACGATTAATGTAGGCCTATCAATATTACTGTGGTATTTTATTTCTTCAAACCATTCAGTAAATCTCAAAGTTTCTTAGTCAGGAAGGAAGTCACGGAGACTATATTTCGGTTTTTGTTATGGGTTTTACTACAGGTCAAGAAAGTAAAAGCAAGGGAGAAACAGCAATATAATAATATATTGGCATATAATAATCATAATTATAATCATTATAATAAATATATTGTTGTTGTTGCACCTATCCCGGTGCCTATCCCGGTAGTTATACAAGAGAGGCGAGACACACTACACTCTGCAGCAAATAATAACGAAATACCTGTATTTTTAACATACACATTGACATTTTCGAATTGGTGTCTTTATCAAAATATAACAAAATGCCAATTAAATAAAAAATGACGATCATGAATTTAAAAGACAGGAAGTTCTTTGGTATGTCGTCGTTGACATTATCTCGATTCAACGTAAAGATCTTGTTAATATTTCAACATCGATTTCTTGGTCTTCTTTTAAGCTTTGCATAGCCACTAACATTAAACGTTGTCTCGGTGTTTTTCTTTCCAGCTACTGACATTAATTCAAGCACATTCCGACGCCGAAGGCCGATCACGTGGCGGCTGGTAACCAGCGATGGACAGACGCCCACAACAGCCCATACAATGGCCAGCTGTAAATAGTAATAGGAACGGCGTGTTCTCGTTTCAGACTTCTGCTGGTTTACTAAGTCAGGGACAAAGATCCCACGGTGCCGAAGCATTTAAGGGGATCCGGTGGATGACGTGTCGTCATGACAACTGTCTGCAGTTGCCACGTGTGATTATTGTAAGCATCCGTTTGACTTAAGTGAGTCTACTTGGATAATGTATATCATTGCTGTACACTATCCGTGCATGTAAGTCAAGTGGGTGCCAACAGTGGTGATGCCCCGAAGGTGTCTGTGCTTTGAAAGGTCCGTCCTACATTATTTAGCAGATGTTTGTATCCAAAGCAACACCGAATTGAGGAAAGATTCAGACTCAGCCCCTGCTCAGTTTCCCAAGTCTGGTACCTTCCAATCACAAGCACAACATCCTAACACACCGAGCCACACAGCGCATTGTATTAGTCACATTTAATAGAAAATTTAATTTACTTCACAACAGCACATTGGCAGGCAAATCCACATATCCTGGTTAGGTGCTGTTAGATGATATTTGAATGACAAACCGTTTTTGGAATAACGAGTAATATATTTATCCACCCTGAGTATGGGGTTCCATTTGTGCCAAAAATATGTCGATATGCGCACTGTCCATGTCGACTGAACACGTAAAATATTTGTCTGTGACTGCGTCGTTATGCTTGTCGTCCTGATGTGGTTGCATTTGCCTATAGACGGTTATTCAAACCTTCATGTGGAATAACCTTTTTACCGAGCTGTGCAGACACGAAGTAGCATGTTGGGGCCTTTCTTGAGTAGAATTAGTAGATAGCTACTGACATCTAGCGGTGAATGAAAATGGTGATTTAAAAGCGCAATTGTGTATTGCGTAAATCTGGTTTGAACCGTCAGTGAGTGAAATTACGTGAATTTTGTATAGTAAAATCGTATAATGGCACTCTATTTTAAGATGGGGGAACTACAAATGTACGAGCCTTTATTTCCGATTGTGCTGAATTGGCCTTTCATTGCAGATGGAACGACTGCACCACACAGCAAGAAAATGAAAGCCGTTAACTAACACGTACTCCTACGCTTTCCTTAGCCGGCAAATTGATGCAGTAAATTTAATTTACTTGATAATAGTGGATTTCGAATAAAAATCTAATCTAATGTTGATCTAGGGCCCAGCTATGCTCTCTGGTATATACCAATAAAAATTTCCGCACAGCCATTCTTGTTAAGTGTAATAATGCAGCCTAACTTAATGAAATGTAATGCAGCCTAAAATGTAATGAAAAACTTGTATGTCTTCTGGGAGGGCTTTTTTAACGTGGCGTGCATATGAACATCCCGCCCGGTAGGTGGGAGTAATGAGCCACAGAACGCTTATAACTACAGTCCGAACAGAGCGTAGAAGAATAATCGGGAGGACTGACCTGGAACAGAAACAGAAACCTTTACCCTTTTCCACCTCGCTTAATGTGGACGTGGATTTATGCTGTGCATGATGTTTTTGTAGATTTCAGATGTATATTTGCCGATCTTATTATTCCAGATACCCTTCTACCTGTACTGCCTTTCTAGTGCAAGCAGCGTGAGCGCTGGGAGTGTTGAACTGTCATATTATTAGTAATACATTCGCACGGAGGTTTTGAAGCGCAAATGCATTTTGCATAGGAAAATTAGCTTGGCATTAGGCTGTCCGAAATGGCTCCGATGGGAATCCGGCTGTCTCCGCTAGGAGTGGCCGTGTTTTGCTTACTTGGGGTAGGCATAATATATCACCTTTATTCCGGGGTGCTGTCCGGCAGAATAGCGGCATTTAAGCCCAAGACCGTGGATCTCCGGGAGCTGCTGGCGCTGTCGGTCGAAGCCGCAGAGCTGGGCGGCCGGGAGGTGAAGCGAATTCGAGACGACAACACCCTGGAGGAGAAGGCAAAGGGGGAAACCAAGGAAGGAGCCAAAGAAATGCTCACTCTGGGGGACCTGAGTTCCCATCGCAAGATGCACCAGCTTATAAAAAGCACATTTCCTGACATACAGGTGAGACGATGCAGATGGCTGCTCTCTTCCAATCCTGCAGAGCAAGTGAATGGGCAATATGGTTTGATTGCATGCATTATTTTTTGCGCATGGGAACTTATGCGTGAGATCTTCGTGACCCTAAAATTAACTAACGAATTAATTGTAACGGGCTGATGATGGGACCGTATGAAGTCTTCCAATTCAGACCTTATATGTTTATGGAGGCGAAGGCATGTTAATGCTGCTGGGTGGGGGGCGCACAGCGGAGTGGGGGGCTCACTGCTCATGGCTGTTAAATGCCCGCACCCTAGGTAATCTCCGAGGAGCACGACGACACCGTAGTGGAGGATCCCCCGGCGTGGGACCGCAGGATTCCCGATAAGATTGCGCAGATGGTAGGCCGGATCCAGGAGGTACCGGCGGAGAGCATCACTGTGTGGATCGATCCCCTGGACGCCACGCAGGAGTACACGGGTGGGCATCCCATATGAACCTTTGCATGGATATTCCATGTTGAACATATAGCCATCCAATTACCAAAATAATTTTTCTACTCTATTTTTCCATCTGATAGAGGACCTCCGAAAGTATGTCACGACGATGGTTTGCGTTGCCGTTAACGGGGCTCCCGTTATAGGCGTTATCCATAAACCTTTTACTGGCTATACAGGTATGTCTGTGATTCCAGTGTTTGTTATTGTAAGAAGCTCAAAAGGCCCATCAACCCTTAGTCTGAATGCCTACACGTAGTCTAAAAACAAATAGCGGTCAGGATTGGCCCCCAGTGTTGAGAGTTGAATAAGGGGGTGTTGTATCGGGGACAGTAGGTGTGTATCTTATAAACCCTGGGCAGTCTGGTAGGGTCCACGGTACAAAAGGGTTATTGAGTCCAGACAGCCAGACTGCTGATGGTGGACCAGGAGTCGAGTCTGCATTTCTGCATTTAATTAGGCCTTAACAGGGTTTTTCAAGAGCTGCACTCTTGTTTCATGCA
>JAODKK010000079.1:12128232-12143594 GCA_026774405.1 Petrocephalus microphthalmus | reverse complement strand
ATCTTGTACTTCCCACACCTGCTGGAACAGCCTGATGAAACCCCTCCCTCATGAAACACAGCACTCCTCTCAGCCAATCAGCTTCTCTGCTGACTGACTGACACGTCTATAACCCGCCTTCCCAATGATGGATAAGAAGCTCCCAGTATTATTGTATATGATTTCGATTTTGTCATAGACTTTTGGAAATAACAGAAACTTCCCTTTTTACGTACCATAGCCACACCATAGGGTGTTGGAGCGCTTCCACTTCTGTAGTGATTCCTCATTATTTTCAGTTTTGCACTTAAAATGCTGCGCGATCTTCTGTGACCTTTTCACACCTCCAAGATGGCCGCTTTTGGTACACAAGCGGAGCTTATTTCCAGCTTTTCAGGGCTCAGGTGCATCATGGGTAGTGCCAGTGAGCTAAACATGGAAACAGGAGAAGGGCCAGGCTGGAATCCTGTGACATTTGAATCTCCGGCCTACGTTTTCGTTTTTAGTATTTTTAGCCTCACTTCTCTTCCCGTTTATGTCCCATGGCGCCACCTCTCAGCCCACCTCGATGCTGCCTCTCCGTTACGTGTCGGCCGTAAGAGAAATTTAGCGAGTGTGTGGGGGGAAAAGGTCTGGTATTTTAGCAAAAAATGTGCGAAAGTCGAATAAAAGGGTCGGCTACGGGTCGGCAGAACGCCGTCCTGGTCTTCTTAAAGCCTTCATGGCTCCCTGAGCCATTTTTAGGGGTCGGGGGAAAACATCAGAGCCATTTCAAAAGTGTGAAAGTTGCCCATTTATCTCCTAGCCGCTGTTTGTCTCACAGGATCATGTGCGACTCGACGGACGTCTGACGGCGCTCATGGAGTGCGTGACCCAGGGCTGCACGCACGGTCACGCCGCGAGACTCGAACCGCTTCCGCGCCACGCTCTGCCATCCGACCCATCTGCTCACGAGGCCCTCAGCTACATGCCGCCTATTTATATCCGGTGTCTAGTGTTGGCGGGGCGTTGGTGTGGAGGACCCGAAATAGCCGACCTGAAAGGGTTCCAGAACCATGGCGGAATGAAAGGACAGGCAGCATTAGCCGAGCGCAGATCCAGTCCCGGGCACCTGCGCCGGGTCCCAGCTCCGGCCGCGGCCTCCGTGACTCACACCTGGACGCTGTTCCTAATATCCGCCCGGCAGCTCTTGCCCCCGTCTGTGAGGGAGTACATCTCACAGAAATAGTTTTTTTTTCAACTTTCAAACAGAACCATTTTTTTCCTACTTTCCCTCCATCTCTCGCCATCTCGTACTCTTTCTTTCACTCTCCTCTTTTTCTATTTTCTTTTTTTTGCTTTAATGCTCACAGTCCTACTGTGCTTTTAACGTAGTGTGCTGGGGGGGGGGGCTGACCCTAAACCACGCCCCCCCCCCCCCGAGAAGTTGTTTTTTTGACTGTGTGCGGATGTAAGGGGACTCTTGTTAGAGATGCTGCTGTGAGGTGACCCGCCCCCCTTATAGCTGAAAAATGGCACCATTGTTGTTACAGTGTTCATTGGCAGACTAAATTATAATTAGACTGCAGGGATGCTCTGTTCATTAACTTAACACAAAATGATTATACATCTGCAAAACAGGCAACGCAGAACCAACCAAATGTTTACTGAATTTCAAAAATACTTGGCAAGACTGGAAGAAAACTTTGAGGGACTTCACAGATTGACGGGTTGTTTATTTGCGTCTCTCGGCGGGCCACGGTGGGAGAGGCATGTGAGTGCATGTGAGGCGGCTCGCTGAGGCGTGAAAATGTGCCCGGCGCTCAGCCAATCGGATCCGCCGCGGAGCCGTCGCCCAGAAGTCGAAGTTCACTCTGTTTGTCTGCGAGGGTCTACTGGGAACAGGGAGGTCCTCGTAAACAGGACTGCGTAGCATTTCCGGGGTGATGGGCTGGCCTGACCTGATTACGGGCCCAAACGTGTAAGGAGCGGTGCTCTGGGGGGGGCGTTATCGGCTTGCTTTTAACCCCCTGGGGTGGCTCTCCAGAATATAACACATTAATAGCTTAATTTAATTTCCTACTCCGTTAAGAAAAACGACATGTCCACAGCAATTTGGAATTACATTTTCTGCCCGACTAGATTCATTATCCGGGTCAGGAGGCGGGCGTGACGGCGTGGGAGCTGGGAGCGAGATCGCGCGAAAACCGCGGAGCCAACGACGCGCGGGAGTCTGACAGGAGGCGGGTCGTGGCGGAGCCCGGCGGCCTGATTTAGCTGCCTCTTAACCCGCCAGGAGCGACAGTGTGGGAAACGGCAGTATGATGTCACATAGGTGATCATACTGGTGAAATAGCTAGTTGTTCAGTCGTTATGCCGATTATAATCTTATGATCAATATAAGTGAATCTGTATTTGCGTTTTCTGAGAAGGATTTGGAGGGTATAAACTGAACTCCTGACTGGAAGGGTGGGTCAGTGAGGAAGGGACGGGGGCACTCCAAGTGACAGCAAAATCAAAATCTGGGCATCTATGTGGCTAATGGGAAGAAGAAAGAGCAAAGGTTGCTTTTCAAACAAAGACAGCTGTACTTCATGTGTCGTGGGGTGGGAATTGTGCTGATAGGAGCAGGAAGCAGTGTGTCTCAACCAATCACATTTCATTTAGCACAGACTGATGCTGTGTCACATGGTAGATGCTGGAAAAGCAGCTCACAATTAATTTGTTTGAGTCAAAGGATTTGATCTATCCGCGTGCAGTCACAACCAGAGATGTCCCTCATCCACTAAGTTAAGGCAGCTTTTAAAAAAATATATTTTTAAGTGGCTGTGAAGCTACCCTCCCATCTGCACTACCTAAGCGAGGGGGTTATCCATTCATAATTTTATTACCAATGTTTGTGTAACTTTAAAGGGTCACATGACATTTCAACAAGGTCACATGACAGCTCAGTGGGGTCACATGACAGCAGGTTGCAATGAATACTCGAGAATTTGTGTGTTTGTGTTTTTGAGGGCTATCCTCAGATTGGTGTCTTCGAATCACTCTTAATGTGTGACATTGTGTGAGCTCCCTCCAGCGCACTGGCATCCAGTGCACCATGGTAACTGGGACTAGCGCCACATCACAGTGACCCTGACTGGACAAAGCATGAACTGTTCGTCATGGCGACCGCATCCTGTGGTATGAAGATCATGTGAGCCAATGATATTAGCATCCGGGCCGGTGCTGTCGGCTTTCTGGTCTCAACACCCCCGTGGTGCAAGTTCTTACAATTAATTTTAAATCGCGTAATGTAAGATAAAAGCTCAGCCCTTCTCCTCAGGCGAACACAGCTGTCAGCACCTCCTAGTCACGCGGTCGCAAGAGGCGTTCGCAGCCATTACGGACGCAAACGCGATCAGACGCAATGCTCACTGCCTCAGCTGAGCTCTGATCTCATTACTGGCTATTTCGAGATATCAGTTTTTGTAAGTTATCCTGCGCTCGTGTGGCGTTATTTGTCTTAGATTTAAGGCTGGGAAGGTGGGTGTGGGTGGGCGGGGGGGTGTGGAGAGATGCTAGGAACAAGTTCATTTAGCAAAGAACATATGAAGTGCTGGTCTCATTAAAATATATGCTTTCACTGGTCCCTATTTGTAGGGTGGTCTATGGCTGATACTCCCACTTGGATTGTGGCTCGTTAGTTACCGCCGAGCGTAAGGTACAGAGAGAGGCAAAGGATACCTCGTATGAGGCTTCATATGGGATTCAGGGAGCCCATCCCTTGAAAGCACTCGGCAGAAGGCAGGAGACACCCAGGATGGGATGCCTGCCTATTTCAGGGCACAAACACATACATTGGGGAATACTTAGAGACACCAATTCTCCTAAGCCACTCCGGAGACACCGCACATACAGGGCACAAGTCGAACTCCCTTACAAAACCATCTCTTAAAGGTGCAACAAAATCATGGTTCAGATATATCATAGTTGAACTCCATTGCTCCACCATGGTTGATGGATCATGCCAGGTTCCAACATGTTTGTCAATGGTCCGGCTCCATTTAGCATCGAAAGCGCAGAGGAACCTGCATGAATCCAGCTGTAGAAATGTGAGTGAGGCAGGCTAGGCACCAGTGAATTAGACAGACAGTGGAACTTCAGAGCACATCAGACCTTTGGTGGCACTGAACAGACAACAGGACAAGACTGCTGGCCTTCAACGCCCCTCCTAAACAAGCCAAGACTCCTCTTACTGTAAGTCTACTGGAACTTATGTAGACATCTCAACCTTGTTAGACTTAGCTTAGATTCTTTGGTAAGTTTTCAGCAAGAATGTGCCCAAAATAAAAACAAATGACCCAATTTAGTCACGTTCTGAACATTTGTGTTGGAAGAGAAGTTTATTTATTTTGGGACTGAAGCATATTCACGCAGAGAGAGCTATTTCAGCTCAGATGTGCTGCGGTATTTTTGCACGCACCATCTACAGACTACTTGGATTCGCCGTGTCTCCCTCTTGTAGAAAAATCTTATATCAACACTTGTGATCACCCCACTGGCCCATGTTTGGCCCAATGATCTGCATTAAAGGCCCGTGGCCTACAGAGAGGGACATGATTGTCAAATATCGCACAAAACGACCCTCACTGACCAGTTTAAACAGCCTTTGGCCATGGGTCACTTGAGGTAAGTGGTATAGACGCCAAGGACACCTTCCATGAGCGTGTTGATAAGGTTTTCGCTGGGTGGCCCAATCAGGTGTTTCTCCATGAGAAAAACACAGGCTCCCGAATGCCCCCGAAACAATAAGACAGGGCGGCCTCAATCTGCTGCTCTCTCGCAGCTGTTTGCTTGTAGCCTTGAAGCTCGGTTACTGAAATAACATCAGTGCTTCCCGCACGTGACAGTCTGCCGTGATCCCATGGTGCGATACCTCAGCGGCTGTCCAATCAGCCTCAGGAGGGAGGGGCAGGCGGTGGTGGCATGGCCACGCCCCCGACAGCGCAGGGCAGAGCCGCGTGACATACGAATGTGCCACGTGTGTTTCAGACAAGTCAGAAAACTACCAGCATGCGATACTTTTCTTTTATTACTTATTCCCCAACACGCTGCATACTCAACTTCAGCTGACGACAAACGTTTGTTATTGGCAAATTATCAGCTTAAATGTCAGGGAGGGTAATTGTTTATTATGCAGAACGAGAGAGAGATTGTGATATTCCCCATTTTTCAATGACTAACATAAAAACATAGGAAAAGGCCAAATGTTTATGTTATTTCAGTCTGCCAAAGTTTCCGGTGGACAAGGGCCTTTAGAATCCTCCTGAAAATGTGCCCAGTGAAAAAAAGCAAATACTTGTAATAAGCTGCGATCTTCAGAGACTATGCCTGGCACAGAGAGGACAATATGATATATCAGTTTCTATGGCTACCAAAGTTTCTTCTGCCATGCCGTTCTCTTTAAACTTGGACGGAGGGGGGGGTTGGTTGACTCAAGGTGTGGGAGTGGTTTGGCGCAAGTCAAACACACAGTGGCAAACACATAAACAAACACACACACGCGCACACACACACACACACCCCACCAGCGGCCGGGGGGGACGCAACGGAGCCCGACAGGTGCACCCTCAAAGCGTCCCGTCGCATGTTGCGTAAGCACCAAGGAGGGGGGCCAGGGTCCCTGATAGCCCCAGGGGGTCACACCAGCCCCTTTGATGCTGCTGCGGAGAGGGACTCTCCCTTTGATGGCTCTCGCCACTCCAGATGGAGGACAGGAAACCTCAGTGTGAATTCACAGCAGGTCCCAATGCCAAGCCACTACCTGCTTCACCATCCATCCATCCATCAGTTTTCTATATCCACTTGTTCTATGCAGGGTCGCAGGGGCCCAGAGCCTATCCCGCAAGCTAAGAGTGAAAGGCAGGGAATAACCCAGGATAGGACACCTACCCATCTACACATCACACTCTGTGTATGGACAATTTAGCAACTCCAAGTTACCTTAGGCTATTTCTTGATTGATGGGGGAAACTGGAGAACCAGGAAGAATCCCCACAATGGCACGCAGTTAACATGCAAACTCCACACACTTACAGCCAGGGTGGAGACTTGAACCCCAATCCCCAAGGTGCACCACTGCGGCAGCATGTCGTCTGTACTCCACCGTCCATGACTACTAATGTTATCGCTATTATTATTATTCTGCAGTGGACTGGAATCTCGTCCAAGGTGTACCCCAGTGACTGTGCCCTATGTTTCTAGGGAGGTAGATGTATGGAGGACTTAAGTGCCCTCCAAATTCTTTAGCGTGTTTCCCGTTCACCATAACCACGGTGGTTTTGCACTGATGTACATATACAAAAATCGAACCCCAGTCACAGGATAAAAATCTTAATTCCTCTGTTTGAGAAAAAATGATTGTGCATCTTGGCAGGGTGTGAGCATAAACACCCTGCCAATCACAAGACTGGACCCCATAAAGGCTAGTTTTTTTTGTTTTTTTACACGAACCAGGGGAAACAAGTGAGTAGAGAGGAAGTGTCGGGGAAGGAAGTCATGAATTCAGTCGGGGGAGAGCTCTGAGGAGGTGGTGCTGGCGACTCGGTGTGGATGGAGATGGCTGCTGGCACCCTCACTCAGTGCCAGGTTCATCTGGAGCGTGGGGGAGCAAGAGCGAGAAAGAAGAAGGAAAAATGTTATCTAAAAAAACCTGTAAAAAAAGAACAGGAAATCATTTAAAACAACACGTGATAGCTCTGGCCCCCCAATCAGGAGGTAGAAGCCAGTTTGACTGCCTTACAGTGCCGATCAAGCCATTTTAAAAGCATTTTAAAAGCAGATTGAGCAGTCAGTTATCTTCACCCATGCAGCATTAGGCTCGGAGTTTCATGGCTATGTGCAGACTGGCTGTCCAAAGCATGGGTGCTGAAGTTTTGATAGGTGCCTGCTGTCTGTGGTGCTGCAGCTTGTGTCTGGCAAACTGTTAATACCTAGGAGGTCTTAGAAGTGCAATTTTGATAGTCTCCCCCTTCAAGAGTACAAGGCATGTAGATGGTAAAGGTAATTAATGTGAATAAATCACTGGTAGCACCCCACTAACCCCAAAAGGACAGGAAATTGGATTTTTTTTTACTATTCCCGGATTAGTCTTGATGGCAAAGATTTTTCTTCTCCTGTGGTTCCAAGAGGCTGTTTTGGATTCAGTACCCCAAGTAGTGCACTTGCTATAGTCCCAGATGGCACTTTTGGTAGTTGGCGGAGAGCCTGGCGGCCTGCAGGTCATTGAGCACCCTCGGCAATGGCATATGCCTGGTGGTATCTCAGGACCTCATCCATCAGGCACTGGAATGTGCCCGGGGCCCCATGGAGTCCAAAGGGGAGAATCATATACTGCCAGTGTCCACTGGGAGTATTGAAAAGGGGTTTGGAGCCTATAATGTTCGGGCTGGTTAAGGACTGCATTCCTTCTCAATCAGCCCCAGCTGCGGCATCTGCTTGATCTTTGCCTCCATGGTGTGATGGCACACCTCTGGGACCCAGTAGAGTCATAGCTGTATGCTGGATCTGGGTGGAGTTTGAATGACATAGTGTGTCAGGTGGGTCCAGCCAGAGATAGAGGAGAACACATCCTGTCACTAATCTAGCAGCTCTCAAACCGACTGGTGCTGATGGAGAATGACTTGCTCTCCAGTGTAAACGTCATGGGTGTGTGGCTTTTTTTCAGGGCACCCCAGACTGATAGAGCTAGCATGGGCTCGCTCCACTGCTTGTGGTTGACATGGTTAGATCTGCTGACTCAATCTTCTTCTCAACGCAGTAATCTCGCCAGGTGGTGAGGAATTTGCAAGTAGTGGTAAGTATGAGTGGCAAAAGTCACTCCTCGGGCTGGAATGATGCTCCATGTGTGCCTGGGTCCCAGAGGTATCACTGTGATGATACACATTTGCACAAATATCTCGTCGTTTCTCACATCTCAGGGTTCTTTATATAAACTTCTCAAACTGGGTTTGTTACCACATATAGGATTCTCAGGTTTCAGAACGTGCTAATGTGACCTCACCCATCACACAACGATGTGAATATGTACAATACAGTGACATGCCTATTAATAAAGAATAACTTCTCAAGAGAAAATATTTGTAGTTTAAAGAAATCAAAGCACCTGGAACATCTCAGGCTTGTTCTTTATATTGTCCAAATAAGCTGCTGTGTTACCATGACGACCAGAACAGACTAGTGTTGTAGGGCCAGCGTTTCACCCCATAAAAGAATATATTATTGCTGATTTGAATGTACATGTAAACAGAAAAAAGAGTCAATTAAAAAGCACACAGACTTGATACTCAGAGCTACATGGTCACTACTTAGACCAGTTTGGGTTTCAGTGCAAATTTACTTCTGAATTGGGGTGAATGACCCAGAAGGAGAGAAGAAGAGGCCTGCTAGAGAAATCTTGGCTACAATGGGAAGTGTGATATTCAATTCATTTTTATGTGGCAGCTGAGTCAGCACAAGGTGCTGCACATGGTTGTGTTGTAATACGTTGTATTACTGCATCATATATACAGATAATATAAAAAAAACTGGGAAAAAGGAATGAAGAAAGAAAGAAAAAGAAAAAGAAAGAAAGAGAAAGAAAGAAAGAAAGCCAAATGAGGTGGTATTACTTTGACAGATGATGGAAAGGGTAGGTGTAAATGTTAGCACACACACACACATACACACACACAAGCATTTGTATTACTATTTTGGTGAGGGCCATCCATTCATTTCTCTGGGAAAAACTCTAATCCCAATCATGACACCCTGCTGTAGTATTTGTTCTCCCAAGATCGGTCTCGGGCATAGAGGACGCAAGGTTTTATTTCAAGACCAGTCAAGACCACTCATCAAAACGCCGGAATATTTACCACAATGGCTTAACATTCATCTGATTGTTAACACAGTACTGTGATTGGGTGAAAAACGTCCTGCTTCAAACGTCAAATGCAATCAATAAGGTGTGTCTTATTTGAAAAAATTTAACATTTGTTTCTCTGACTCATCGGAATGTCGGATGAAAGGTTTGTCCCCATAAGGTAGTAAAATGTTAAAAAATTTGGGAGCATCATCTGGTGTGTGGACTCCATCCTTTTTCACTGACTGTTTTCCCTGTCCAGTACCCAGAGTTTATCATTTGGATGCACATGCTTTGTGCTGGTTTTTACACTGAGACCAAACCTATGCCCTTGTGTCATGCAGTAGCCATACATGTGCTTATCCTGTCCAGAAGCATTTATGTTGAAATTTTAAGAAAAAACATCTATGGTTCAAATTACACTGTGACACAAATTTTCAGCCAAACTGCCTAGCCCCAGGATGGTGCCTATGCCCAATATTTTATAGTGTGTTGTGTTATGTAGACTCAAACATTAGTCTGTTTCTGATCTTGACTTGGTATAACCCTGCCTTGGTCTTGTCTCGGTCTCGCCCTGCCTTGGTCTTGGTCTTGTCTCGGTCTCGGTACACTCTGGTCTTAGTAATGACCTTGGTCTCAGTTTAGGTGATCCTGGCTACATCACTACCATAAACCATCCCCAGCTCAATCCTTAACCATAAGTAACCAAACAAAATACAAAATGTTTGGCATTTTTACTTTTTCGATTGCATTCACAGTTTTATTTTTATAAAACAAACTCCGAGGTAGTGAGGACTGAAAAAAATGACCTCACTAGTCACATCTTTTGAGGATTTGCTATATAGAACTATAGCAAAACCTGTACATGCACACACACATACACACACACATACACACATACTCTGTCCTTGGGACTCTTGTATTCTTTGCCTGTTGTGCTGTGTGGAAGTGACGACTGCCTTACCCACATGTCCTGAAGCTCTCTTAAAGAAACCAGTCCATAAGAAGTGCTTGATGGTGCCCTCCAGGCCTCACCACACCTCTGGCTCTACCAGCATCGCGGCCCTCAGCTTTGATACGATGCAGTCTGGGTCTCCTTGGTTACTTAGCGGTATGAATTTTCAATCGCTGGCACGGCCTGGAGATGCTTCGTAAGTAATTATGAGAGTCAAACATTAGGACAAACCGCATTAAGAAGATCAATACTCTTCGCTTTAGCTGGGCACTGGGCTATTTTAATATGGAGCGCTGACACAAACTGCGACGGACTCGAGGGTTACTCTTTGCAAGCACTGAGACGGACAGCTGCACGTCGATGCCAGGGAAAAAAAACACATCACAAATAAATAATTAAAGTTACGCTGCTTGACATGTCTGAGGCATGGGGGGGGGGTTTCCATGGATGAGCAGATTGCTGAAGAGCACAGATCATAAGCTATCAATACCCTGTCCCCGCTCTCCATTGCAAGGCTGCAGTCGTGGGTGAGTTAGATGGCTTGGTTCGGTGATGGGGGTTACATATGATTTTGGAGCAACCACAGCAGAGTGTGATAACTCAAGAAGTCTTTGATGGATCTTTTTCAAACTTTGCAGGCACATTTTGTGGGTGAAGAGCCCAGGGCTGATCATATCTGGAGACTCAAAGCAAAGTTGAAGCAACAGCATTTAGTGGCAGCAAACAGAAGGGTGACTGCAAATAATATTGGACCTTGTGAATGCGATAACTCCATGGATAGCATTTGGTGGTCCTTATCACCACCTCACTAAAACATATATGGATGAAGATCTACACTAGATTTCATTTTGAGGCAAATTGCACAAAAACGGAAGCAGCAATGTTGAGTGGCAGCAAAGGAAGGAACCAGTGGCTGCAGAAGATGCTTAATTTTGTGAACATAGTAAAATAGTGAAGTTAGTGAAAGCTGATTAATTGCCATTGTTGACACACCACAATGAATTGTGTCCTCTGCATTGAACCCAAATGTGACACAGTAGTGGGCAGCTCATCCAGGGCCATGGGAGCAGTGCTTGGGGGCAGTACCTTGCTCAGGGTATCTCGGTGGTACTTCGATTACACAGTTGCCTCCCTAACCATTAGGCCACCCTGCCCCAAATATTGGATGGATCGTTTTTAAATTTCCTAGGAACATTATTTAGGCCTATTTTGGGGAACACTCTCAGTTGGGAGAGTTTGGAAAACACATGGTCTGCAGGGTTAGGGTTTATTAGGTACCTGGACACAGTACTAGGCAGGACTCCACGGGTTGAAATTTTGTGTGCTTGGCCTTTCTGCACACAGTGTTGTCCGGAGCTGTTATTTTTGTATTTGTGGATTTCCTGTTAGCTCTGTTGAGTCTGGCCGTTCTCCTCTGACCTCACTCACTAACAAGGTGTTTTTTCGCCCACAAAACTGCTGCTGACTGCATGTTTCTGGTTACTGGACCATCCTCTGTGAACTGTAAACACCGTAGCAGTGAAACTCCCAGGAAGGTGGATTTCTGAGGCGCTGGAACCGCCACTTCTGGCACCAACAATCACACCACGTTGAAAATTGCTAATATCATGTATTCAAATGCTTAGCCAGAGAGTAACTGAACCTATTTTTAACTTCATTGACATTTTTCCCCTACTTGTAGGGAAATACACAGACTGTGAAGAGCAGCGGACGTTCGGCTCACGTGAACCGTATGGCACTAATTAGCATCAGCGCTGCAGCTGTTCGGAGAGATGTATGCCTTCTCAATGTTTTGCCTCCGTCGGGTAATACCGACGGGCGGGGTGATCGTACCAAGTTGCGGATGACTCAAGCCTGTTGTTCCGGTTGCCAGACAGGAAGTCTCTGATGAGAATGCTCCTGTTGTCTACTAAATAAGAGGAAGGGAATAGAATTCCCATAAAAGCGCAGCAGAAGTGCCAGGTAATACGCTACCATGGGAAAAGGATTTGTTGCGATTTAGTACAAAAGACAGGTCTTGTCTCTGAAGGCTTCTTAACTAGTCGGTTTGTGCATCTTTCGTCTTTGATGTTTCCTGACACGAAGATGTACCTTGACACACAGACTACTAGGACTTCGTCTTATATCAATTAAAATGGTCAGATGTGGCCTATTCTCAGAAATATTTACATTTCTCTAACGTATTTACATTTTTACCAAATGCTTTTATCCAAAGCAATATACTCTTTTTTGGGAAATCAGGGTCAGACAATTCCTGGAGCAGTTAAGGGCCTTGCTTAAGGACCAGACTCTGAACCTACTCTGCCAGCTCTGGGATTAGAACTGGTAACCTTCTGATCACTGGGATTGCATCCAAATCTGCTGGCCGTACACTGCCCCCCTGAATCCTCACAGTCTTTGAAACAAACGTGACAAAATGGGCAAAGTCAACTCAAAGGCAAACATTAAAGCTGCATGTGAGGAGGTGTCACGTCGGTGGCGGGATGAATGACCCATAATGCAGGCTGCGGGTGTGAAGCCCCTCACAGGGGTGTTTATTCGGGGAATACGAGGACCAACGGGAACGTAAGCCACAGAAGACATGAACAATATCCGATGTAGACTGACTAAATAGGGTAGGACATCAGGGAGGAAACACAAGGCAGGTGTGCTAGGCTAACAAGGGGATTGACACATTAGGCAAGCACAACAAGGATCAGGTGAAACACTGGGAAAACCGACACGCAGGGCGGGACTGAGCGTGACAGGAGGGCACAATAGCGATGCTGAGGATTGGAGACCAGACATCATACATGCACCATGAGCTACAGTATGTGCCTCCATTTCAGTCCCCTTCTTTAAAAGTATTGGAATTATTCATTTGTTCTTTTCTTTCTCCTGCCAACCCTTGCTTTTTATACATACAGGCCATGAAGTGACAAGTTACTTTTAAGTTTTGATTAAATTTTTTTGAGTTAATTTTTTTTGAGTCTAGTTAGTGTCCTTTGAATGGGTGATTTTTCTGAAATGCTCTGGAAGTGTATCAGTGACACAGGGCAACAGGATTTTATCAAGGCAATCCCTCTATTTCCAGAAGAAAATGGGTCAAGGTCCCTTTAAGAATAGTATGGCAAAGACCAGACCGGTCCACACACACACACACACACACACACATACATGCACAGGCTTCCACCGTAGCTCTCATTTCCCTCCAACACTAAGAAACCATGTGGCTGACCCCAAAAAACCCTAACAAGGCAATTAGTCTGAGCAGAGCCAGCTAGGTTTGCATTAATTTGGTTACCTGTAGGCGTGGGACTGCTGATCAATCGCCATGGAAACGCCACAGCGCACACAAAAGTCAGCCATCGCCAGGCTTCCCCCCGACTCTTTGCTGAGACGTGCGGATGCTGTGACATGAACTGCGTGAACCTCCTTGCTGATACACTGGGACTTACTTTCTCTGCTGAAAACCACAAAACTCAGTGTGTGTGGGAGGAGAACTTAAAAAAAAGCAGCAAATCTGTCATTTGATAAATGAGTTTTGAACAGGCTTTGTTCTGTGATGTATATTAGCAAAATTATCATCCGTTACGTATCTGCCTGTTACAGGTAAATATATACCCCAGTAATTCAGGGCTTCACTAACAAGAACCTAATAAAATTAGAGAAATGGATAAACATTAAAATTAGTACTGCAAGCTATTTTGCCTTTAATGGGCTACTGGCCAGGGAAATAGTGTTAAAGATGTGTGAATAATGAACCTTTGCAGAAGTCCATTTTCACCTACTGCATTTGTGATATTTACAGAAGAAGGGGTGCATCTGAAAACTTTTAAGCACTGTAAATTCATCCCTTTACAAGCTGCCTAAGATGCTCATAATGGAGCAATGTAATGGCCTCACACCTCAATAGCTGGGGATTTGGAATCACGTGTGTTTGTGTGTGTGTGTGTGTGTGTGTGTGTGTGTGTGTGTGGAGTTTGCATGTTTTCTCCTGCAGTCCAAAGACACGCGGCTGGGGGAAGTGGCACCCATAAAATCACCAGTCCTGCTCTGGTGGGCGACCTTCTGCTCCGCAGTAGACTAGCATCCCAGTCTGGGTGTTACGTATCTTGTCCTGTGCCATTCCTGGGATACCTGGAAGCATTAACTTCTCTTCTGTTTTTTTGTCTCTAGTTTTTCTCAGACAACTTGGCCAAGACCCTCTTCTGCTGTATGAGGGGTTGGAGGCAAGAAAGGCTGGGGGCACTTGTGATTAAACTGACATGATTCAGAGTGGAAGACTGCTCTGATTGATCAGACACCTGTAATGAGCTCCTGGAAGTGCTGTACAAAAATCCTAGGCAGTCAAAGGAAATGATTTTTTAAATGATCTTCACCATGGTGTAAAACTATGATGCCTGTCAAAGTGTGTCTCCTAAAGTCGCCCCAAAATTTGCAGCGACCAATATACCCATGTAATTTTTGGCTCGACCGCTACCCGTCTCATATCGCTAATCAATACCACATTGACTTTTTAAACTAATTTAGTTAATTGAGTGAGCTTATGGTGAAATGTAACAAATATATGGAACGGCTGGGGTGTCCCTGAGGAGAGGTTTGGGACCTGAAGTGATGTTCTTCGAGCCATCCAGCAAGACATCAGTGACTTTTTTGGAGAACAGTAGAAATTCTTGTTAGTTTTTATGGTGTTATTCTTATTTTTTATAGGTTGTAATGTTTCTATGGCAGCCTAAGACCTTCCTCCAGTAGTATCGAATTCTGCGAGTGAAGATAGATACAGGACACACAAACTAGAGATGGTAGCAGAGTCAAATGGCATACAAACAGTGATTGTGACAAAGGAATGTGCCGGAATGCGAGCATGACACTCGCTTCATCCTGACTAATTGTTGTGTAATGGCTGGTCGTAGTAGTATGAGTCAAGACAATCTGGGATGATACTGTGAACTTGAAACAAAAACCGCAGCCCCCCCCCACACACACACACACGCAGACACTTACACACACACACACACACACACACACACACACGCAGACACTTACACACACACACGCACTCACACACAGGCACATACACACACACTCACGCATACATACACACACATACAGAGACACACACAGTCACGCACATGCAGACACACACGCACATACAGACACACACACACATACAGACACACACACTCGCTCCCTGTGTCCCACAAAGCCCTGCACCCCCTGTGCGCTCACAGTTCTGCTCTGACTCAGAGTCCTTGGGGTCTGATTGAGTCCGATACGAATACCACCTTTATACTTCCTTTTAAAAGCAAATGCGGTGACAGGAGCTGCCGTCGCTGCCAGAGGAGGTGCCCTGCGTCGAGAGGAACCAAGGCCACGGTCTTTGTGAGTTGATGATAACACTATTCGGTATAAACTTCGATCCTGACTGGGTCATCATGGACTGCATAACAGGACCTCCCTCTTGGACAAGCTTCAGTGTGGCTTGTTGATTTGAGATTGTTCTGATAGATCCTTCCATCATCCTGGCTGATTAAAATGATACTGACCATTCCGGTCATATTCAATGCTATGAGAGGTCTGTGTCTT
>JAODKK010000079.1:11897628-11908360 GCA_026774405.1 Petrocephalus microphthalmus | reverse complement strand
GGCACCCCCCCCCCCCCCCCCCCCCCCCGAGGTTAAATGACCCACATGGTAACATGATATCTCTGACGTGACCTGCATATAAGCGATAGGAACCCGAATGTTACTATTCAAGTTTGTTTTTTCTATGCGGACGCCAAATGCCGCTCCTGGCAAGACGCCGTCCATGCGGAAGTCCCCCAGTGTAGTCGCTTTATTTATAAATCATATCGAAAAGCAATTTTCCTATTTAGACTCTCCGCAAAACCATAACGAAAACTTTTATCTTGCTGCTTCTTAAACCGTGGTCGCAGTGACTGAGTGTGAAAGATGTAGTTTTTAATAAGTCGGACGCCGTGCGCGTCACATTTATTAAAGGCGGTACGGACGGGATCGGGGGTGTAGGCGTCAGAAATAGCTGGTGGGAGATAGGAAGTTAACGGGAATTTTAGGGGCATATTGATGTATCCGTAGTTAATTAAAACAGACACGCATACATTGTTGTACCGAAGCTTTTGAATCCGACCGCAGAATTAATAAAAGCTTAAATAATTATCGCAAACTCCATTACATGCCTGACGCTCTGCGCTTTCAATAGATGACGTGGTTATTTATGCTTGCCTGGAATGCTAATGCAACATGCTAGAAGCTAATGCAGATAAGTGTTTATTACCTTTTAATTTAATATTCATGGTTAAAGACCTCAAGATATAGACACATCCTGATATCACGTAACACGACAGGATTCAGATATTTGTGAAACTAAACTAAGAAAAAATGACATCACATATAGATATACCATTAAAAAATCTAAAGGTGTTTTTTTTTCCTGAACATGGTTGGCACCTCTGGATTAGTCATATTCTACAATGATTCTATGTTCTATTTTGGTATAATGAGATACCCGTTTCTCAGGCTTACAGAACAATGACCAGGTACCTTACAGGGGGGAACAGGGGAGCCTAGCAGAATTCACTTCAGTATTTTATGTTCCTGTATTAATGTGTGGATTTTGATTTTTTTTTTTTATCCTGCTGTCAGGTAAAGGAAAACCATTGCTGTGAATGTCCCAGGGCAAGACGAAGTCAGCTGATGAGTGTGTCAGCCACATCTATTCAGATCTTAATAGAATGGAATGGGATTCTCATTACATGTCAGCCCCAAACTGACTAGAGCACCAGCCTTGTGCCCCACTCTGTAGACCATGAATGAAGTCTCAGCACTTTTAAATGAAGCAATACACAGTTGCCAGAGCAGGGTTATCTAGTTGGTAGAGCAGTTGGGGTTAAGGGGCTTGCTTTAGAGCCAAGCTGGTGAAGATTAATCTGCTGGACACACGATTCGAACCAACATCCTTCCAACCATAGAGCCCTAATCTGCAGAGCCACATACCACATGGCTGCTGCCCCCTGGAAAAATGATAATCCTTAGTATTTGTTTCCCACAGTTTGTTTAAACCAAAACCTCTCATGAAGTCCAGGTTCCATCCCCTCACCTCAGTACTGCAGTTGTTTACTGGCGCAAACCTTACAGTTGGGTTTCTGTCCATCACTCTAACACAAGTGCTAATTTGCATCTTAAATGAGACACGCACAGGTACATGATCTAATTTTAGTTTGCCGTGTTAACGCCATATGGCTTTCCCTTGAATTCGAAGACGTATTGTCACAAAGCATTTGACAACACTTTGGGGACGCGGGGAGATTAAAGCGGAACGAGGCTGTAGCAAAACAAATCAGTGCATCCGGCCATATTCCAAAATATCACAAAGAGCTTTTCTGTCAATGAAATGAAGAACCTGGGGCATTTTCAGTTGCAGTAGGAGGAGGAGCCAGCAAGTCAAAACTAAGGAGAAGGTAGTTTCCGTGCCTTCTGTAACCCGCTGTCAGTCCATCTGCGGTGTGGCAGGTACTCCCCTGAAATGTCTGGAGGAGACTTTTCCCACAGGAGAAAATGTATCACTCTGTGATTGGGTCAGTTCCTAGAACCTGACTGCAACCAAAATCGGAATGCTACTAAGATGGTTCTGGAGAAACATAGAAGAACATGCTAGTCTTGAATCCAACAGACAATAATTTGGAGCTATTTACTTGGAATCAGGGAGAGTCCATGGCAACAATACTGTAGTCAAAGGAGAAAGAGAATATATTAGTTAACTAATTTAGTTTCTAGCAATCCAGGCCAGCTCGTCTCCGGTTTGTGTTACCCCCAGCTCACCCGGCGACACCCCATCTCTGGGATCACGTGACTGCGGTGGCCGACTGACGGGAAGGTGGGATTCTGAACCATAATGCACGCTGATGGCTCCTTTAGCACGGTCGTCAATGGCAGTTAGCATGACGCAAATTAAGTAGCGGCGTCGCCCGGGCAACGCTGACACAAATCTTCTCCGACAAGACTGTGCCATGCCGTGCCAGCTCCCGATGAAATGAAATGAAAACAAAAACAAAGATAAATGGTTCTGCGGCGTCATTAGGAAAAAAGGGGGGGGGGGCGCAATGGATGTAAAAATGTAGGCCTAATGGTAAAAAACACCCGTATATTCTTACACTCTACCGATGTACTGCTTGAGCTCTGGGAGGGGAACACTACTATCCTAGAAAGCCACATTAATATCTGTAATTAGAGTGTGGATTAGAGTGTGTCAGTTACAGTAAATATATTAGCACAAGGTCCTCTCATTTGCATCCTTCTTTCCTTGTGACAGAATTTAGTATACTACTGAGCAGATGTACTGCTTGAACTATCAACGATTCTCCAGCTGGGCTTTACCTAGAACGTGGCTTAATTTTGCTTTGTCAAAAGGAAGGACCTTTTATATAACTTCAAATGACCTTTAAATCAATAAAGTCTGGTATGCAATTCCGTTATTCCCTCTGTCAGCTGGCCTCGTTCAAATTATCGTCTATGCCGCGTCTAAATCTGTGCCGAATTCAGTGATATTCCTCTCGTGTTTGTTGTGATATTGTTAGGCTGTGGGTTTTAAGCAGGGGTGGTAGGTGAAAGTAAGGGAAGTACAAAAGGGAAAAAGCACACTTTGGTTGTACAGTCTGTCAGTGAGACTATGTGCGCAGATGATGAGGCCTGTGTACCAAGGCTTTGCACCTCCTCGAATAAAATATTCCGTACGGCAGGTTCTCCGAGTACAGTGCGGATAACGCTGCTGAATTTAAATCTTGTTTCTCACCCAGGATTTCAAAACCCATCAATAATATTTGCCATTTGCCTGACAAATGATGGTTTGGCAAGAAGAACAGGCCCAGAACATTACGAGACAGGAAGCAGGGAACTTCACTGGGACCACTTTGGAGTGTGGCAGACACGTAAACCAGCCAAGCATCTCTCCATGCTTTTATCAAAATGCGAGATCACAGTGAGGGGGGGACCCATTCCGTGAAACTGAGGGCACGGGGGGATGGCCGCCTAGAGGGGCTGCCAGTCCATCACCCGCACACACACACTGCCACACACACACTGACACACATGACAGGCTTTTTAGACGCACCCAAGTCTGTGGGAGGACACCAGTACCAGGAGGACCCCTACACTGTCAGAAAACAGGGTACCAATTTGTACCTTTGCTTGTCACTGGGGCTGTACCCTCAAGAGTCTGCCAATTATACCCTTACCTGTATGTAATTGCACATTTTAAGGTACAGAAAAGCATCCCCAAGTTACAAACAACATTATTGTACCCCCAATGGTACAAAACCTTCCTCATAGTCCATTTCTGTATCTTAAAAGGTACAAGACCCTTGATGGTACAGTGACAAGCAAAGGTACAAATTGGTACCCTTTTTTCTGAGAGTGTATGGAATCCGGGAGGATGTGGATAGGATGCAAACTCCACACCCGTCACCTTAAATGTGTGCACCAGCTCTCACATTCAGCTTTCTGATTTCACCTGATTAAATTACAGCAATATATGTGACGTCTTTGCAGTGAGGAGGGAATATCAGTTCCAGCAGCCATCCAGGCCCCAGGGAAGAGGCCCAGCAGACCATTTGTAGGCTGTTGAGAGGCCACTGGGCATGCTGAAGGTCACAGAGTCCTATTGGGTCCCATCTGTCCCTAAATAGGGAGTTTCTCAGACTGTTGGCTGGACCCGTGCGAGTTCTGACTCTGTTTGCACTGTGGTGTCCATCCAATTTATAACCATGTTTCCCTCTCCCTGACTCTCCTCTTGCTGTGGGAACCCAGTGGTGTTCCCGGGGGGACCTTTTGTTACTTAAAAGCGAGGAGGTTGGCGGCAGCATACGATGGCAAGGCCGCCGGGGGACTGCGTCACCGGCATGGTTGAGTCATGACCGAAAGATCCGTCTCAGTGATTCGTTTCGCCAAGTACAGTGCCAGCGACTGCAAGAAGGGAGAAAAAAAAAATCCATCTTTAATAAATTAGCAGAAGTGATAACGGGTCTTTAAAGGGAGGGCTAATCTATAGCTGTGAGAAGCGACCTCTTTCGCTGATTGTAGTATTCACCAACTGGATGATTACATAACAAGTTGACGAAGTTCATGCGGTTTGCCTTTTTCTAATATCTATGTGAAACGGGGCTTAATAAGCAACATACCGCTTAAATGTCAGTTCGTCTCACTTGCAAACGTCAAAGCCTGAAACGGATCAATGTCTCGGTTGAAGGCAGCCTATCCACTTTGCAATGACTTGTTTAAAACGCCAAATGAATATTAAAAGTCGTTGCATTAGTCTTGTGATTTTTAAAAAAAATTTTTGTCGAACTGAAAAATGAACGAAAGGCAAAGCTGGAAATATGACTCAATGCCAAATCGTTTTTCACTTCGGGTCTTGTTTTTTGTAAAGGCGATCAAGTGACGCGGGAGGTTTATTCCGTTCGCGTGTTTTTGCTAAAAATAACCATTAAATTGTCTCCGTCGGACTGTGGGATGTGGCGCTGGGAGATGCAGCAGGCTGATTTGTCTGCCGGCTCCGTTATCCATTCCGAGTCTTCGTGGCATCTTGCTCTCCTCGGTGTAGTTTTCGCCTATCCATCTACGCCGCAGCAGCGCTAGGCGCTGGGTACCGAGAGCAGAGCTCCCCCGATCCGCATGAGACATCTCCATCGCTGGATCGCTTTCCCCTAAATTCGCCTCATAACCGGATACTGGTTTAGGATTAACCGAATCTGAGCAAACCTGAGGTCTGTTTCGCCAAAAAAAAGAACACCGAGGTAAGCGCTCGGCAAAATAATGCTTGTTTTTTTAATTCATTAATTTTGCGACTGTGCCTAGCACTGCACACTAATAACAGACCACAATCAGCTGTTGATTTCACAATTGATTATTGATCTCTTAGAGGTATTTTTTTTTATTTTTGTTTTGTTTTGCATTTTGCTTTGCAGTACGGGGGCTTGGTGAAATTCTCTTGCCATATTTGCTTTATATATAACCAATGGTAGAGAGGCTCCACGCTTCGGATCATCTTTAACCAACAGGAAACAATATGCCAGATGAAGAAAACAAAGGGCTCAGGACTGGCTACATGTTTATGTGTTAGTGTGTTAAATGCGAATAGTGATTTTTGGAGACGAAGGCTGAGGGGGATCCGATGTTTCGGATGGTTTTAAAATAGGCATTAACTTGCGCCATGTGATTCTCGGAAATAGCTTTACAGCACGGAGAGCGTTGGCCCTTCTGCATCCATAACGTATCCATTGAGCGCAATTATTTAATGTTAACAGTTGCAGTAAATATTAGTCGGATCGGTCGGTGTTATGTCATTTCTGACGGGTTAATGTGAAGGATTAGGGGTTTCAAATATGCCAATTAAACGCCCGAGTCGACTGAATAAAACAGCCATTGGAGAAATATGTTTGTTGCCCATGTGGGGTGTTTAATATATTCCTGGATACTATAATCAAACCATTTGCTCTAGAGAAGAGATGTATGTAAGGGATGCGGCTTTATATAAGGCAATGGGCAGCAAATATGGTAACATTTGTTTATCTGGGATACGGTCTTCTGGACACTTTCCCGGCAAGATATAAACCATGTTTACAAAGCATAAAGTGCAAGATTAAACGAGGATGGGCTAGGCTCTCTGAGGAATCCATCTTTTCAGTCCTATTGAAGACAGTGTTATTCATAAAGTATAATGGTGCTGATCGATCATATAAGCCACTCATAACTATTTTTGTTAATTATAATCGTCGTCTAACTGCACTTCTTTGACGGTGCAATTAAAGTTATACTTCAATCATTGCATTTTCAGGGAGCGTTTTCCTTAGTTTTTTTTCTGACATGGGCTGTACTGAAGTATATTATTATGTTTCTCGTTCTCTTTATTTCGTGATGTATTTTAGCAAAATGCCAGGGGTTTACCTGTAAGTAACCTATATCCAGCTTGAAAGTGCCGCTTTTATGGAAGCGTGCGAGCGGCGTCACCTTCCCTTATCTCTGAACTGTGCGCACCGAGTTCCGTGGCATCATGAGGGACGGTAGAAAGCACTCTTTTCACAATAAGAGAAGACGTTAAATCCGATTAAAGGCGAGATCAATTCACGGGGTTGCACGGGCAAAAAGACTGCAGACAAAACTCAGAGGGGAGAAAGAGGTCTTAGCGATGCAAATGGAGCTGTCTGTTCCCTTTAATGGACAGCCACTGGCATTTTCGTGGCAGTTCGTCCAGCCGCCGCTCATATCTATGTCAGATTTTTTGACACCTTGGTGTATACGCGGATTATAATGATGTTGCAAGCTTTTGCTAAAACGAGATCACAGTCCGCTGCTTTTGGAAGACGAATATGAACGTTTATAAAGTTAATTTTCAGAAGGTTGATTTAGTAATAACTATGAAATGGAAAAAGCGCTTCATGTCAGTTTTCTCCTGTTTGCTAATATTTGTAAATCCTCCTGTTAATAGCCTTGTTGAGTTAAGTTTATTCATATTGAAAAGGTTAAACTTAACTGGATCCCTCTCCAGTGACTTCCAGTGAGATCTTTGCTGATTAGTTTTAGATATTGTTTCTCATTTAAGCCTAACATTCACAAACTTGGGGTCCTTCTGCAACTACACCATTATGTTGCAAATTCAGTTCAATTCAATTTTTATGGGCCTTTATAGGCACTTTACATGTGTGTGTTGTGATACATCATTGAGACAGAATCATACAAAAACAGGGAAAAGAAAGTCAGATGACAACGGAGGAGAGGAATCAAAAACTCCCAAGCAGGGGGAAAAAACCTCTGGGGGTCCAAGGTCAACTGGTTGTCCCCCCAGCATGCTAACATTATTGAAAAAGAAAGAGCGGGCTTGCTATACGCAAGGTGTAAACTGTGGCCAGGGGCAAAGTCCATCAATAAGTCAGTTCTCCATGCCTGCCTGTGTAGGGTGGCAGACTGAAGGCTGGATGTCACAGTTACAGTTCATAAGTCACATCCACGATGTTATAGTTCGTAAGTCACCTTCACAACGTTACAATTCATAAGTCACCTTCACAATGTTACAGTTTGTAAGTCACATCCATGATGTCACCCTTCCACGAAACCCTTCAGTTCCTTCCCAGTGTTGAGTCACCACTGAAAAATATTATAAATAACAGAAAGTAGAAAAAACAAGCTAGTATATTATGTCCTAAAGGAACACTGTTGTTTCTGTTTCATGGAAATTCAGAAGTTCCCCTACAGTGTGGTGCCAAGGAAACTGTATAACTCAATTCTTGTGCTACTCAGGCCATTAAATAACGTAACTGTTGTCCGGAGCTTATATTCTTGTAAGTCACACCTGTCCCAGGAGGAGGGAAATGATGCATGATGGGAAGTATATAGCTTCCTGGGGTGATGACAGCAGGATTGTGCGTCTGTCGGATTGACCAGCTGCTGCAGGGTATGTGTGGCTTTATATTTGGGAATCATAACCAGGGTGAGCTCGGATTTAGAAGGGATTACAGAGATGTTCCCCAGAGATAAAGATGTTGCATATTTAAAGTCTGTATTGCTCCAGAATTGAATTACCGCTCTTTTCCCAATCCCCCAGTACCTCCCGCCCTCTGGCTGCCGCAGACTGATGTTCGGTGGCTGCTTTCGGGGGGGTGATCCTCCCCGCTGTGCTCCTTATTAGCGCCATGGGACAGGAAGCCGCTGTGTGCCGCTTGTCGTCACGGGAGCCACGGCGGGATGGAATCCGCCGCGTTTGCTTACTCGCGCTTCCGAGGGGGTCGGCGAAAAGACGCCGCCGACTCGCCCGGCTTTTGGGAAACGGCCGCCCGCGTTGCCATTCGCGTGACTGGCATGTGCGGGTCACCTCGCCTGCCCCGAGGGCCCTAATTTACTTCTGATTAAACTGGACATCCTTTTATGACATGTGGGTTGTGTAGGTGTTTCACGGCAGGCCTCCAGGGTCAGATTAATATATGATGTGAGGCTTGAAGAGGCATATTTTGGGGCTCCCAGTGGCCACATGTGAGGGCTTTATTGTCATTGAGTTCAGAGACTGTTTTGAGGATCTGGCAAGAATTGGAAGGTGTCTTTCCCAGGTCCCTTCTTCACCTCTTGTGAGCCCCCAGAGGACTCCCTAGGAGATAATTTGAGGAGCTTGATGATGATGTATTCAGTTGCCACATGGCTTAGCTAGTCACCCAAGCAAAGCAGTGAGTGACTCAAAGAGAAAGGGGAGCTTCGCAGGCCCCGGCCGCTCGCTGAGTGACGTCTGCCAAGCGGCGGGACCAGGGGAAGTTAGGAGGTCATCTGCTCTGTGAGCTAACTGCGTATCACATCATGTAATACACTGAATATGTCTCTCAGTAACTGGCATCCCCAGCCGGGGGGGTTGACATGCCCTGTGCCCTGAATGGGCTCTACAGGCTCTCCCTGACCCTGTAATGGATAGGCATTTAGCTGGATAGCTGTCTGTTTCACAGTTGATATATGTGTATTTTTATCAGGGCCTGAGAAAAATCAGCTGTCAGTGAACCCGTTTTGAGGTTTATTTTTCGCAGCAGGAAAACCTCTATCTAAGTTGTTTTTTTTAAGATGATTATTATCAAGAAAGAAACATGCTGTATGGGCTACGGTAAATGCCTTTTTCCGGTGCCGTTGTTGCAGTCAGTTTATTTTCGCTGCAGGTCTGATGTGCTCGGGGCTGACAAGTCATCCCTGACGGGGGAGAAACCGCGGAGGGTGTGTAATCTGATTCATTAGAGACAAGCAAGTCCACTGTGTCAAGTGAACTGGAAAGACGTCATGGATTTTTTTTCCCCGGCAATATCCCTGTCATAAACAGGGGATGATTCGCACGGTGGTCGCCCCGATCTGGAGTACGGAGCAGTGCCGGTGATCCGCGTTTTCCTCTTCGGCGGTCTCTCCCAGTCTTTCCGATGGAGAGAAGCGTTTTTCCCTCCCGGCGATAGCTGGCGAAGCCTTGGCGATCGCGTTCAGGAAAAAAGGGATATTATTTGCGTACTTTAAACAGATTCTTTTCTAAGCCATGTCTGCATTTTCTATACTGTATACAAACTTTCTTTAAAGAATCGTTCTTTATTACCAGGCACGGTATACCTAATGGAACAAGCCAGAATTAATATTGGTGACGGCAAATATTTGCAGAGAGAGTTAAACGGAGAGGATTTAAAACCTTCTTTGCTGTGTCGGGTTTTATTTGCACTTTGGTTGTGGTTAGTGTGTGTTTTATAGAAGATTCAGGCTTTGCATTCTCGCGCTTTTAAGCAAACCGTGCGACGTGAGGTTTCTGTGTTGGGTTTGTTATTACCGAAATCCCGAAGCACCAAAATCTGGACTGTTACACATATTACACGTTCAGCCATCCTCAATAATTATGATGACAGTGATGCCCCCTGTGTAAGGAACCAGCTAGACAGGGTACCAGTCTACGGTTGGGTCCACATGCTCATGAACCGAGGACCGCAGTTAACGACTGACATGAACAGCGCGTTTTGGGGGTGTGGATGGAGGACGGAGTATCCAGGGAAAGACCTCATCAAGGGCAGAACAAACTTGGATCTGCTATACGAAATGTGGACTGGAGTGGGTGGTTTTAAGATGGTACAACATTCGAGAACCGTCTCTCTATTATGTTTTAAGTCCCACCCACCTCTTAGTATCTTTAACCGGAAGCCGTCATAAATTCCTGCCTCATGTTTACGCCTTACAATTGACAGTTTATATATACCTACGCACATACACACACGCATACATTTTTATATTATGCCTTTTGCCATCGTATTAGACGCTGCTATTTTGTAAATAATCATGTGAAGGATAGTTAACCCGTAACAGGAATGGCGATGGTGGCAGTGACCTTGAGTGTATCCAGGCTCGCTGCCAGCACAGTGTGCCTGACATCTGACACCAATCCTCTTGGCGGTGCCCAAACAGATTCATTAATGCCGTTTTAAAATGGGATCAAAGGAAAACTGGGAAGCGTTTTCGCTCCCTAAAAAAAAAAACCGGTTACAGGCACGGCTTGAATGTGAATTTGCTTTTGTACTCCAGGCGGGAAACTCGGAGGGGCCCGCAAAGCTGTTTGGAAGCAGAGTAAGAAAATAAGAATGTTCGAGACTCATGATGTTCCTCCCCCCCAGATTCCTTCCCCCACAGGCTAATTTAAATTGTTTTTGATCTTCATAATGCTTTATTGATGTTCCATGTACGGAGTGTGACGTGACTGTCGGAACGCAGATGTCCATCTGACAATAAAGCAGCATTATTGGATGTTGCACCTAGAGTATATAAGGCGAGGGCCATGTGAGAGAGCCGTACAGGGAGGGGGGGGGGGGGGGGTGTG
>JAODKK010000079.1:11886945-11897528 GCA_026774405.1 Petrocephalus microphthalmus | reverse complement strand
GGGGGGAGAGGGGGGGGGGGGGGGGGCGGGGGAGTCTCGCCGACCGGAAGGGCGCTCAGTGCCGCTAACAGCTGGCTCGCGCTGACTGGCTGCCTCTCCCGCTGGTGGTGGGCGTCGGATGATTCACAGAAACGCCGTAGCATCAGCCTGGCCGCATCACGACGGATCTGCACAAACAGGGGCACGGCGTCGATTCAGACAGGCCTCTGCTTTCATGCTATGTATGTGCGTGTGTGTGTGTGTGTGTGAGTGGCGTGTTATAATGGTGAGTGTTCCATCACCCCCCCAAAGGAAGTTTGCACTTGTGAATTGAAGGAAGCCCACATCCTGGGAGCGAGCGAAGCTCTCCTCCAGCATCATGAGATATGTGCTGAGATCCGCGTGAGGAAGAGTGAGCGCCTGGGCCCACAGAGTGATAAATAAGTGAGAGCTTCTGTTGTGGGATGGAGATGCTTGACCTGAGCAGGAGGAGAGGGCTGGTGCTGTTCCGCTTGGTCGGGATGGTGATGTACAGTAGATACCCCCTGCAGATACCACTTCCTGGAGAGTTCAAGACAGACAGATCAGGATGCAGAACAGAAGCCTGAGACGTGGGAGTCCATGGAATGGGGGTTGATTCTAACCTGGGTGGGGGAGATGCCGTTGTGCCTGGGAGGGGGCAGCGTGGTGTGGCTCAGCAGATAGGAGGTCTGTGCCCATGTTCAGAAGGTTGCCAGTTCAAATCTCATCATTGAGCCAGTGAGCACGACCCTTGACCCCACAATTGCTCACCCGGCCGTCTCTAGTGTACCTCACTTTGCATAAAAGCATCTTCTGAATAATAACAGCATGGATGAATGGACAGATAGATTAAACAGCCTTGTCCCCTGACATTGCTCCACCCCAGGATGTCTACATCCCCCGTTTCTTACACCAACAGCCCCCCAATCCCGCTTGGTTTTAGGCACAGTGCTGCTCGGTCACCCAGGCAACCATGGACCATGTCAGGAAGCTAAGATGAACGAGAGGTGTACCCTTCTGAATGTCTGTGCCATCTGTTTTTAAATAACCTGGTTTCAGAGGCGGTAAGTGGGCACATGCTGTCCATGGATGGGTAGGATTGGAGCATTGTGTGAGATTTGCCCCCCAGTGAATCACCAGTCTGGTACCCATCAACCCCTTGTCACACCAGTAGGTGAGTCGCTCCTGAAACAACGGCACTAAGCCATGGCATGCTAACGCTCAACATGAGGGCTTTGTGACTTCGGGAAGAGACAGAGGGCAGACACGCTTGGAAAGGGCTTTCCAATGTACAGGCCTTCACAGAGTGCATGAAACGGCTAAACTGTAATGCATTTATTTATGTGACCAAAAATGAATTCATATTTACATATGACATTACCAAAAAGATAACTATGAGCTAATGATTTAATAATCTTAAATCTATGTATCCATCCATTCAACTCTTTTTCCTATACCGTGTCACAGGGGGTTCGGAACCTATCCCAGAGGCTTACAGGTGCACGGCAGGGAATAACCCAGGATGGGGCGCCATTTATAATCTAAAATGCTTTATGAAACAATCTTATGTTACAATAAGGCCCTATTTACTTTTTTTCATTTTCAATTTAATTCAGTTTTCTAGTAAATGCCTAAACAGACAGATGAAACGGATGCCTGTGTAAGCAGTGGAGAGTAAAGTGGTAAAGGGGTTACCTCTCCTTCATGTGTGGGGTGCCACCTAAGACCCCAAGTGACTGCAGGCAGATTGTGCCCCAGGAAGTGTCGCTCCGAGCGGCGGAGACATCTGAGCCCGGGGACTCAGTTAATGGACAGGCTGGGTGTGAACTTCCCGTCCCTTGATTTAGGCTTGGTGGCGTTCCCCGCAAATTATGCGGAAAGGCCAGTAACACCCTATAATCTGACTGTCTTCGAGCATTAACGGCGAGGAGACGTCATCCTGACACCCGGGCCGAAAACGGCGGCGTCCTGTCAGGCAGCGGTTTGTCACGGCATCGACAGGAAGTGGCTGCTGCACCCATGTCCTGCCTCCCCCACAGGGTGGATCATCGGTGATTCTGCTGTGAGGATGTTCTTCTGGCATCTCGCCTCTGACAGGAAGCCCGCACATCACCGCTGCTACTCCCGATTAGCTGCCATCTTTGCCACTTTTTCCTCCAGCTTTATAATTATTATATTTCTTTGGTCTGGTTCCCCCTGCAGCCCTGCACTAGATAAATAGCTGGATGATGAATGGATGGATGCATGAATGAATCTCTTACAGTTTAACGATGCAGAATGTCGTTATGGTTGCATGTATTTGTGCACCTCAAATCACCATGCAAATTAGCAGTCACCGTAATAAGAATTAATCAGCCATTTAGTTACCTAAGAAATTATGGATGTTCTGTTAAGGCATTTATTTAGAAATTGATTAATTAGCTATAATTACATAATATTGTGTGTCGCACAGTTTTAAACAGTAGGGGCATGGACACCCTGGCAGATTTGGGGGGCTCTGCATGTTACAGGGGTCCTTGGATACATAATATTAGGCAGGGGTCTAGTTGCCAGCCATCTGGCTTATTATGCAACTTCTCTGTTGGTTTGTTTTTTGCTCCTGTTTTTGGGGAGGCCCAGCGGACTGGGGGGGTGGCAGCCATAGTAGGGGTCATGTCCATATTTCAGGTGGACCCTCCCACCTGCACTGGATGGTCATTAATTCAGCTTAGGGTTAGCGTTGGGATCTCTGGCCGAGCCATCGGTGTTCATCGTCACGTAAGCTCAGGACCTGCTTTCATCCATCCTGATTAGGGTCTGCAGCAATGCAGAGGAGAGAGGTGCAGATTTAAGTCAGGATCACGCAAGTGGCAGGCCGCAGACCTCCAGAACATTCATTACAGCCAGGCTGAGATCCGTGCCCCAGGTCCGGTAGGAGGTGTAGCTTTGACGTTACTGCCAGCTCGAAGCTCAAATTGGTGAAACGGCCTCGGGATGCGAGCAGCCAGTGACACAGGGACTTTGGACGGTAATTGGAGTAAAGGTGCGACCGCAGCAGACTCAGCTGCAGGAGGACTCGTGTTTCAGCCCCGATGCTCCCCAGGGAGACACGCAGATTTTCCCCTGTGGTTCTTTATTCTCCATAATGTGTCCGGTTAAGTTCTATTCTGGGCACTTTCGAGACTTGCAGAGATTGCTGTTTTACTGCTAGCTGGGTATTTCACTGAAGGTCAAGTCAAAGGTCTTACAAAGCTGGATTTTAACCTTGACCACTATGCCCCTTGCTGGCCCATATGGCTGGAGGAAGGGGCTCTTTACTGGTTATTTATCCATGCCTGGGATCTTACTTTCCAGCAGGATATTAGAGCCAAAGGTGCCAGCTTTGAACTTTTAAGTCTGGTCAGGTAGAGAATCCTATCCTGGAATTGGAGAATACTTTGTGGGGGGGGGGGGGGGGGGGGGGGATATAATCCCAGCGAATTCTGAGGAGCTGGTCTCCACAGCGACAGTGGGGCTCGGGCTCATGTCCCGCATGTAGCCGTTTTTTGCGAACGCTCTGTACTCAGGTCATAAACAGTGTCCACTTTCGTCGGCAGGCGATTTCAGGACGCAAGGCATCGAGTTTCCATGCCAACCCACCGACGGATTACAGGCCGCGAGTGTGACGCCGTGTCAGGTTTGGAATCCTGGCCGGGGAAGGGGGTGCTCTGGGGGTGGGGGCTCGTCTGTGTGGATGCAGTGACAGCGGGCCGTACAGAGACTCTGACGCAGCTGTGTCACTCATTTCCTGGCCGGAGAGATCTAGGCACAGGAAGCAGGATCTTGGAGTACGGCGAGGGTGTGCAGGGACTTGGACGTGCAGGTGCTAGATGTGTGGTTTTACCGGCTCGGAGGCGTCGCTCCCTATCCGCAGCTGATGCCCTTGCAGTCACCGGGCCGATGTCTTTGGCAGCGTAGGTGTGTCTTTGACAGAGTGGCCATGGCCGTGACTGTGGTCCCGTCTCAGATCCGACTGCCAAAGAGCATTTTCCCTTAGCTGGTAGAAAAGGGGCCGATGACACGGCACAGCTGGATTAAGCAGCGATGGGTGAAGTGGCTGAATATGGAGGCTTTGACTGTGTCCGTCTCAAAGGGCCGTGACTGCGGCACCCACACACACGGGCACTCTGTCTCGATTGTCTTTGGTGATGAGGCGGACTGATCTCTTGGGGCCGGTCCTTCTCCAGCTGTCAGCTCAAGACCTAGTCAGGCATACAGAGGCTGGGGGTGGGGGACTGGGGGGGGGTAATTAGCTCCACTCATTACGAGCAATTACACCAGTGATGGAAATCAGAGCGCTGGCCGAACATCCAGCTTTAATAGCCATAAACATCTCGCTACCTTTGGGAATTTCTCTCCAGAACTCCTGGAAAAAAAAAACCAGCCGCCTGGTAATTTGCTGCGCACGTCACTTTTAGAACATCTCTAATAAATATATGGCATATAACTATTTTGTGGGCGGTTTATTGGATAATGGATATTGCCCGGGTTGGAGATTTACATCCTGTCTCAGCTTTTAAGTGTGGAGAGTTTGCTGGGGTTTAATCTTACAGTCCGAATCTATACAATTTGAGTGCATTAGTGAGTCTCTGAGCTTCTGTGTGCGAGAGAGAGAGAGAGAGAGAGAGAGAGGCCGGAAATGCTCTGTGGGTGAATCTCTGATCACTCTGACCCTAATCTGCATAAGCAGTTACTGAAAATGCACGGATGACTAAATATGTCGGCTGCAAATCGCTCTGTTTGTCTAGGTCCACTGCGCTAAGTTGTGGAAGCTGAAAGCGTGAGACCAGCCTGTCAACTGTCACAGTCTTGGGGTGCTTGGGGCTGTATACTTTCTCATGTACAGAACGTTGCCATTTTTAAAGCATACCGTTATCTGGGTTAATTTAGGCCTCTTATTTATTTGTTTTAATGTATAATGCCTCAGACAGAGAGGTGTCTCACACCCCAGCATCGGGCATGCGACAGACAGCTGCCAGCTTGTCCTAAGCAAACCGGGCAGAGCAGCTAACTGTTAGCTAATTACCAACAGGCCTGATGTAACAGCCTCCACAGTGGTGTGGAGGGAGCTAGTTTTGGTGGCCGGCCACCTTCCCAGGAAGAGGGTGCAGCCGGAGCTTGCGGTAGGTGGCTCAGGATTCTGCCTGATTGAAATCAGCTCTCTGCGGCGCACAGCCGTCGGCCGGTGAGACGAACCACGTTGGCGGCAGACGAGAGGAAGATGGACGCGGGACGGAGGCATGCCCAGCAGGAATCTGCCGCCCTGGGAGTGCCCCCTATGGGCAGGATTCAGCCTTATCAAGTGTCATGCGGGCTTGGCTTCCCGTGCCGGTAGAGGGAGATGGAGGCATCCAGGAAAATCAGCTTCCTGAGCCCCATCTCCACATCTCCGGGATGTTATGAGGGTTCCCATCGGGGAGCATTACTGGAGTATGTCAAATGAAGCCACGTCAGGCTCCTTTGTTTATTTGTGGGGTGTCATTTAAAACACTTGTTTGGGGAAGTGAAGTCGCTGTCACTGTGTGATTTTCCTCAAAGATGGTAACATAGGCTGACTCGGGCTTTGAGAAGGCCGACATTCTGGTGGCGTACCTTCGGGTTTTGACATCTTCATGTGAGGAGCCCCATCTCCAGCTATGGATCCCAGGGAAACGACGTTCCCTTTGCTGTAGCTTAAGTCCCTGCCTATGCTAATTATAAATAGCATTTTCTAAACAGCCGTTAGCCTGCCAAGTGTTCTCGATAAAAATTATGCCAGGCACATTTTAATGGCAGCTATTTGCTAGTTTTCAGATAGCAGATTAAAAACTGCCAGGTTCTGTCTGTCCTCCAGCGTTTCCTGTGGGTTCCTCCCCCCGCCACAGCGCAGTCATTTTTTATTTTTTTTTTCCCAAGGCTTGGTCACCCCGCCTCTTCAGGTCGAAGCTGAACACGAATTAACAGAACGTTATGTGGCGGGGCCTGCGAATCCGAGGTGAGATGCTGGAGACAGATAGTGCAGGAGCCCTTTTGGCGTTGCCCTTCCCTTTGATCAGATGGGGCCCACAGCTTGATTCCTAAGGGACATCAAAAAAAAGCGTGATGCGGGTTTTACTGGGTTTCCCTGTCCTGCAGTTTCTCAGGTTTCTCTCTCCTGTAGGATTCACAGGTTTCACTGTCCTTTAGGGTTCACAGGTTTCACTGTCCTGTAGGATTCACAGATTTCACTGTCCTGTAGGATTCACAGGTTTCACTGTCCTGTAGGATTCACAGGTTTCACTGTCCTGCAGGATTCACAGGTTTCACTGTCCTGTAGGATTCACAGGTTTCACTGCCCTGCAGGATTATCAGGTTTCACTGTGCTCCCGATCTGGCGGATTTCACTGTGCTAAATGACAGATTTGACTGCTGACGGTGTGATGGGTTTCACTGTGGGCTAGTGTTACTGTGCCATTGGTGTGACACATTTCACCATACTGCAGGTGTGACAGGTGCCACCAGCCGATGAACGTGTCACTGAGCACCAAAAGCTCAGTCTAGAAAGGTAGAAAATTGTAAGGGAAAAATCTAAAGCAAATATGAATGAATGAATGAGGTTTGGGCCAAAATAAAAACTTCTGACAGTGATCCAGTCTGTCCTCAGAACAATGGGATGCCAGGCCCTTCACACCCCCCTCACGCACACACACACACACACTCATAGTGTGAGTCTTACGCAGAGCCAGCGGGCACACACAGTCTAGCATGTGTGTGTGCACATACACTTTGTGCGTCTACGCGCCAAGTGACTAATTCCATGCGGAACCCATAACGCGACTGGGTTCTGGGTTCATGCCAGGTGCCAAAGGCAACGCTGGAAGGAGGTTCTCGCCAACAGATGGCGATGGGGAGTCTGGAGAGGGCGACACAAGGTAGACTGCAGCAAATCCAACTAGTGGGAGATGAGCCCGGAAGCATGTTATTCGTTCATTATGACAGTGGAGAAATGGGATCATTTCTGCTTAAAGCTGACTTGGATGGCTCAGAACTTTCAGCTTGTGTTGTTCGGTTCTTCTAAGATACAAATGATTAACACTGACGTCACCCTGCAGACGGATCTGGCCCAAGAACAGCATCCGGTCACGTTAAAGGTTACCAGTGACATCTCTGCTCTTTGCTTCCTTTCGCTCCTGTGATGCACCTCGCGATTGGATGCGTGTTTCAGTGGCTGTCTGCGAGTGACATGGACTTAGAGGAGTTCTGAAAGGTGACCTGATTCAGACCCTAATCTCTGCTAGAGGCAACCCCCATCCCAGGGAGACATGATTCTCATAGAGTCATGATTTGTGCTGTCTGATGGTCCTTCGCCGAAATAAACTGGGCGATTTTATAAGCCGTTTTACAGATGCAGTAACAGGTGAGTTTGCTGCCTGGCCGTTCGATGAATGGAAAATGTCTTATGTTGCTTCGTTTTTTGCTTGTTTCTCTGTAGCAGCTATAATTTTTAAGGAATGCAGAAATCTTGTCTATATATTGTAATATATTGGACATGAAGCAGTCTGTCAGTAATTAGGTGCATATGTGCAGATGGCCACCATGTGGTCCACAGGCCTGCAATTTCGGGACAGATTGGTGGCTGGGACAGTGAACTTCAGGACCATGGACAGCACCACCATGCACTGCATGGAGTACAATCACATGTTTTAGTGACAGGGCAGATTAGGGCACAGCTTTCAGTAACAGGGCAGATTTGAGCACAGCTTTCAGTGACAGCACATATTAGAGCACAACTTTTAGTTACAGGGCAGATTGCCGTGCAGATTTCAGTTACAGGGCAGATTAGGGCATAGTGACATACAGTGACGGTGCAGATTACAGTATGGCTTTTGGTAACAGAACAGGTTAGAGCACAGCTTTCAGTAACTGTACTGACTAGAGCACAGCTTTCAGTAACAGTACTGATTACAGCATAGCTTTTGGTAACAAGGACAATTCCCACTGTGTCAGTGCTTTTTGGAAATGTCTCATATCACATGAATATATATTATGTAGTTCTTGAGTACATCTGACTGGGAATGTGAATATGTACTATTTTGACATTCACTAGTAGAGTATAGTAAGACATCCTGTATAGCAGACAGCATTAAAGGAGAGAACATTATGACAGCACATGTTGGGATAGCAGTAGAATAGATTTTCTTTTCTTTTTCTCTATTTTTGTCTGCTTTTATAGATTTTTTTTTCAGTGTGTTCATTGTGTTGTTCCTTCCAGGAGTATGTGATGTCCTGCCAGGGGTCAGGGAACGTTTTTTTCTTTTTACAGGAACCCCAGATCACTTTGAAATAGTCTGGAATGTGACATGTAGTATTACCCGTACAAACAGTCTGGCCTGAGAGCAGAGCAATAGGGCTGCACTGTATGGATTGACGCAGCAGGAAGACAGGAACAGGAAGACAGGAAGTCCATGTATCTGTGGATAATTAGCTGCTTGTCACATGTTCCTTTAGATGTTTGGGCGTCTTTGACCAGTGGATGATTCATGTTCTATAATCACCGTGGCAACAGGGCTCTAAGAGAGGAACGGAATAAGGACCAGGGGTCTCATTTATAAAACAGTGTGTAGGACTCATGCTTAAAGTATACGTACACGCAAAGTCGAACAAATGGCGTCTGGAAAAAAAGTCGGTTTTACAAAATGTTCTCTTTATAAATCACACTCTACCTGGAATCGTGCACATGTGGATCAGCCTCATATTCCGCCCTCTACACGCCCACATTCAACCATAATTGATCAATGCAAAACATCTCGTGAATACTGATGCGTACAAATGAAGCCATAAATGGTCAATGCAAAACGCCATCATTATCATCATTATCGTCATTATGCATCATGGCAATTCACAGCAAGTGCAAGAGAAAAACTTTTCTGAAGCGGAAATCGAGGTGCTTGTGGGTGAGTTGGAGGCTAGAAAGATCATTTTGTTTGGTGGCCACAGCAATGGGGCAAAAAAAAAAAAAATGCGAGTGGCAACATGTTGCAGATGCTATTAATGCAGTTAGTGCTGTAAACAGGACAGTACAAGCACTCCTCATTTAATGAGTTCCTCTGATTAGGTCGTTAAGCTAATTGGTCGATAATCGAGGAACCGGCTCTTACCAATATTTCAAGCATACTGTACTGGTAGTGGGTTTGTGTCAACCATCCTTAGATATTGTTTTAATCTCACCTTTGCACCATTTATAGCATTTTAGTACATTTATAAATGTTTATACTGTAGTGTACTGTATACTGTAAAAAGGCTCCATAGAGAAATGCCATCAAGTTTGTTCTCTATAGATCTCAGCATTCGCATGGGACCACCTTACTCTTGATGAGCCCATTACAGTAGGTTCCAGGGCAGCTCACGTCCCTCTCACCATCGGACACCATCTGCTGTCTGATTCTCCTCCCATACAAACGTACCGGTTCCTCGTGTGGGGGAGATGGTTTCTCCTGGGTGACACTGTCATGGACTGCTTGTGTTCTGCTGGGATTTTCTTCTCTCTGATTCGGTTTGAGACGTCACGCAATCAGAGCTACGGCCGCGCTGTTAATGCACGAGCCCCGTCCTCCCATCCCACAATGCACGGCATCAGGTCTCATTAGCGGCCTTGTGCTGCGGAGCTGGGTTCCCTGAGCGGGGCGACGGATGCAGGCGCGGTGAGATCCTGAGGAGGCGTACATCACACTGCATACATCAGGCCGGATCCATTAATCAGGTCTTACTGCTGAAAAGTACGTTGTTTGTTTGCTGTAGTTTGTCTGATCACTGGGAAAGGTGGCGTGAACATGCATATATGTGAGGCCAGTGAAAAGCGTGGGGGGGGGGGGGTTATTCATGGACCCCCATGGAAACACACGAGGAAATCCTGCCCAAACGGCATCACAGCTGATTACAGGGCTGGTGTTCTTTAGACCATACATGGTTCACTTCCTTCTCTTCCAGAGATAAGTATGTTAGCAGCTGAACCATGTGGTGTGTATTTTGTCTTGTGCGTATGTGTGTGTGTGTGTCTGTGTGTGTGAGCGTCAAAATGAGAAATGCTGAAAGTTTTGAATTTTGTTTGCTTACTTATGGTTAAGGTTAGGGGCTGGGTCAGGGTTAAGGTTGTTAGAGCTGGGATTAGGTTTATGCCCATAGACATGAATGGAGAGTCCCCATAATGATTAGAATACATGGACTGCGTGTGTGTGTGTGTTTGATCGGGGGCATGGTGGGCTTACATGCACACAGGCACACAGACCTTATGGGGAGGGGGGGGGGGGTGAGAGCAGTGATGTCAGGAAAGTCAAGGAGGGAGGGGTTTTATGAAACAACAGCACATTAGTCTGTAGCCCCAAAATTCCCTGGACTCAATGGCAGCCCCCGCCGGCCCTGGTGATGTGATCCTGACAATGAGGAGCTCTCAATACCACCATAGATGCCTATTGATACGTATTGGTTAGGCGGGAGTGGCCTGGGCATAGTGGGATGACTATTAGATGGGTAGATGTGGGATTTGTACTTGTGGAGATGGGTGTTGTACTGGTAGATGTGGGATTTGTACTTGTGGAGATGGGTGTTGT
>JAODKK010000079.1:11853529-11863540 GCA_026774405.1 Petrocephalus microphthalmus | reverse complement strand
CCCCCCCCCCCCCCCCCAGCCGCTTCTTCTGCTGTTTTTTCTAATTTTCATATGGCATCATTCACTGAGGATTCATCTGAATCCAGTCTCAGCGATGGCACTGGATGTCATTTACCCTTTGACCTCCGTGTGTGAAACTCTGTAGAGCATGAGGTGGGAACAGGTTCACATTGCCCTCGATCAATCCCAGAATTAGAAAGGTGAAAACATAAGTAAATAACAGCCAGTGTATCTCAGAGTTATCTGAGAGACAAAGCTTTTGTAGTTTTTAGATTTTACCCTGGTGCAGGGAGGCAGTAATGCCATCCTATCTGAAGTCCGAGTGAAGTCGTGAGTGCTGAGCAGTTGAGTCCAAGTTGGAGTCATTACATTAAAAAACTAAATGTACAAACACATGGACAAATCTAATATGAGTGTACTGGTTTTATTGCAATGTTTTGTGCAATAAATTTTGATTTTACCATTGTTCTTCAGTAATGTGATAACTAAAGAAGAACTATTTGTAAGAGTACTACATGGTAGTTGGTATTCAGTGCTGTGGTAGCACAACAACTTCTGTAACTTTCAGTTAACAGTCATGAAGGAAATACATTGTCCAAATAAGTAGTCACCATAATGTGAACAACTATTTTCACCGTCTATTCTAGCAACTTAGATAACATGGAAATCCTTGTCAGCATGTGCATCTTTTTTTTAAATCAAACTCATCTATACATTACAAATGTTTCTCAACTCTGTGCAATAGTATATCTCGTAAATCCAAAGCTAACTGTTCTGGGTGTTGACATAATGTCCCTGAAGTCATGCATGGCACACTTGAAGCGCATCATTTACTGAATGTGAGTGAGGGGAAGACATGAGAGGCATGAATGTCAAGTCTGCATGATAGGTGCATGATAGATTTAAAAATGAATTGTTAATGCATAATGTGGACTTTAGATGTCTTTTTAAGACTACAAATCACAATGTCAGAAACAACCAAGTCCAAGTCATAAAAATATGTAGTCCAAGTGCCAGTCAAAGTCATTATGTCTCAAGTCCGAGGCTGAGTCACATAAGAATGCAACTTGAGTCCAAGTCTTGGACTGGAGTACTACAGCTCCGCCCAGGTGTGAGTTCATTACCCCATTGGTCAAGGTCACTGTTGAAATGAGTAACTTAACACCAATTACAATAAGCATGACAGTTTGAGGTAGATTGCCACCTTTTGTCAGTGGAGCTGGACAGGAATTGCATTGACATCACTTCCTGTTCAGCAGAGGCAGTAGAGGTTGCATCAATATGTGCTTTGCAGTGTGGTTTAATACATTTTTCTGATGCAGAAATAGCATTGATTTAGCAGTTTGGCTTTGATTCGGCCACTGGGTTCATTTATCGCTCAAGAAAATAACACCTTTGTGCTGCTTCAAGGAGCAGATGGGGTCTGGCCTGCAATTCCCTCCAACCCCCTGCTTCCTAGCCGCTCTTTCTCACCAGTGGGCCCACCCACAGATCCCAGGTGACCTTCTAGGGGAGACCAAGCAAATGTATGAGTCCTCTATACATAACAGGGTTACTCACACAGCCAGAGCCTTCTCTGGGGTGCCTTCAGACAGAGCCAGCCTAGGAAGACTCGTCAGGGGGTTCTGGTACATGGAGACCCAACAGACCATCCGGCTGGCTGGGATATAAATTGCTGGTGAGCTCACAGACTGTCGTGGTTATCTGCCTGCTTGAAATACACAGGTGATAGCCTGATATAACAGGAGGACACTGACAGGAGCCTAGTAGAAGATACCTACCCTCCCAACATCTAAGTCGGCGCATATGGATTTGGGTATGAGTTCCCTGTCTAATTCTGGCTTAGAATTTGGGTCTCAAGGTTGCAAAATCTACACAAAGTGGACTTTAAATACAGTTTCTTGAATCTGATTATCAGCACACTACTTTGTTATGATGCAACAGATGATAAGACCCAGGGCAGATTTATAGGAAGCAAGTTCTAACTGTACCAACACCACCCCCCAACCCTGCTTCCCCCCTCGTGACCATAGAGGGAGAATCCATGCTTGGATTTGGAAAATGCTTTGAGATGTGTATCCTCACTCTGGGCCATTGCTGTGGTCCGTCATCCGGCTTGACAGTAATGGGTTTGGACAGACCAGTGAGGGCCACAGCATCACAGGTAGGGTCTCCACCACAAATTGGACAATTGGTTTTTCTCTCAATACAGCAGGGTACAACACATGCTGATACTTTTTAGATGCCATAGTCCTTTTTTTCTAGCCTTGTCATGAAGGCTTTGCGAAAGATAGGGGCAAGGAGCTGGTGGCTGTGGTCTGGTGTGATCAAACATTCAACACAAACCCTTCTGGGTCTGCCAAGGTGTGACTCGTTGGGCAGTAATGGAAGGGAGGGATGGGATGAGACGGGAAAACTGTTAGGCACCTTTCAGACTAGGGATGATGCCAGTTTGGGGAGGAGTGGTGCTTTGTGAACGTCCTGGACACTTGCCCCTTGAAGCTCCAGAGCCCCCCCCCCCCCTGTGGGTAGGGTCATTAGTGCATTGTGCGGCAGATGTTACTGAATAACATAGGGCACCAACCAAGAGGAGGCATTGCATTGAGGCATGTGTGTTGTTCCAGACAGAAGCTCCCAGCATTGTTGTAGCCCAAGGCCTCCTCTCTTAATGACCCATGGGATTACACCCGCTACACTGATTCAGATAACAGTGGGGCAGGTTTCCTGGACCCTTCTGGAATCTGGTCAAGTATTATTTAGAAAAATGAGCTCCAAGCCTCGACACAAAATGTCCCAGAGTTTTGTAATTTTGTTGGTGCCGGTCATTAGCTGCCCTGTGAATTGTACTTCTTGTGTCTGCGCCGAACTTAACCTTGCCCAGACAAATAAACTGCTGAAGAATGAGACTGGATATGCATATTTAATTGGCTAATGCCTTCACCTCAGCAACTGCTGAATGCTGCGCCATGCCAGTGATGGGACCAAGCACACGTGAGGAATTCTGGAGCATTCCGCAGTTAGACACAGCCTGCTGTGAGCTTCAAAAACAGCCAGTGAGAGGAGTGTATTGATTGGGGGATACAGATGGAAATTAACAGTGAAGAATGACAAACATCGCCCTTTCATAACCTCTTACACAGTACAGGTCATGGCAAGCCTAACCCAAGAAGCGCAGGGGATAAGGTACTCTGGTTATGATTACTGTCTTTTACAGGACTCACTAATTCATCTAATCCCATATATTAGACTGTAAGAGAACACAGGTGGATAGATACATACACAGAGCTTGGGGCAGGAATTGAACCCAAAACCCTGAAGATCTGAGGCAGTAGTGTTACCTACTCAACCACCTGCAACCATACTGCATAGGATGGGGCAATCCTGCAAAATACATCTAAAAACAGAGCTAGACAAACCCTTTTTATTCTTCAGCTGAAAATGGGAAAAATGCATTTATATAATGATCTGTTATGGTTCCAGGTTTTTTACTGTTTTGAAATAGCCACCACATCAACAGGGCTGTGCATAAGCCCCATCGCTGGGTTTCCATGGTGACTTTACCACCACAGGAATGCTGTGTTCTGTACATCTCTGTACCTATACGCACTTGTGCAGAGTGATGTCTCCACCACAGAGAGCCACGGAGGGCAATACTGAAGAGCTAGGAGACCTTAGCCTGAGGAGGGTGAGGGCGGGCTTTCCAAAAGGCCTGTCCCGGGAGACACAGTTGCTGGAATGATGAATTGTTTCTGAAATGGGGTGGATGCATCACTTAATGCAGTAAGCTCCAGGAGCTGGGTAGACGTGGACGGGGGGGGTGCTTCTTGAACACCCGATAAGTTGACAAAATGTGAAGGAATTAAAGAACTAGTTGCCACGGCATCCATCCCAGGCAGTGGAGGGCCTGACGAAGTCGACCATGTTGGTTGAAATATGCAGATGAGCGTGGGGTAAGGATCTGATTTTATTGAGATTACTGATTCATCACTTCAAACAATGAGATTATGCTTTCATGTTTTAAGCTGTATACCAAGTCTGGAAATTAGTAGCTTCGATAAAATAATAGCAGTAATTGAAATTAAAGTGAAGAACAGAATGTCAGGCAGCAGTGGTGGACTGTAACAGTACTGGATCAGTATGTTAGCTACAATGTTTACTGTCAAGATAAGCCTTAAAACTAACTGACCTAAATCCAATAAATTCTTAAAATGCTGATATATTAATTTTTATGAGCAATAAACTAGATATTTAAGCTTTCTTTTGCCTTTTGAAGATGCACAAAGTTGTGTAAAATTGGCAGTTACTAAACGTCTGGCTACTTACGTGATGCAAAATGCAAATGGGAATGTCTAATTACAGTTAATGACTCGAGAGAAAAAATAATTTTTGTTGGTGAGCCTTTTGCAAATCACAGTCGTCTCACTGAGTTTATTGTTCTCCGACAAGCGACGCGAAATGCAAGTGACTGTTTAGGTGCCGATCGAATTTGCACATGAGACAGAAATAACATTTGAGAGGAGTGGAGAGGATTATGTAATAACCATCTACAGGGTGACACTGACAGATGTGATGTAGGCTCCAGGCAAAGGAGTCTGAAATGATCTGCCTCTACAGTTTTTTTGTAAAACTGCAATTGCACTGAAGAAATGCAATGAAATTTGTTTGTGTTGTCCAGGTCTATGCTTTCCCCTTAGGCTACTCACAATGCCTCATGGGAAATGTAGTCAGTGACCCTTGACGTTTTGCTGCTAAAAGGAAGGGTCATGTGGGCCATGCCAAGCTCCCATGAGAATATATGAAGTAAAAAATTAATGGTGAATATCTTTTGTTTTGGATTTCCATTACAGAGACTCCAGTGCAGCTAAGATGTTGCTCTTGTTTTTTTTTTACTTAAACTGGGGAAAACCATGACTGGAGTTGTTCATCAGTACTTGAAAAACCTCAAAGCTGACTTATAATAAGGTAAATTTGTACTCCAGGGACTTCAATCGCAATGAATACTAGATTCTACATTCTAGGAAATACCAAACAAAATATAAAAAAATCAGGCATTGCCAAGTGCCATAGAAGCTGAGAGGTCCCATAAATTATTGCCCACTTACAGTAGTTCATTCTGCTCAACACACAGCTTACGGTCACATGACCCTGTGATTGAAATCTGTTTCCAAACCTCCCCCTGGAAGGAGATTTATTTATGCTATAATCACATGGATAATACTGTAACCCAGAGCAAAATACAGTTTCTCCCCAGCCTGGATGCTTTAGAGGAACGATTTTGGTTAAGTTCCTTGCTGAAGGGGGGCATAGCATTATGCCGCTTGGGATGTGAACCCACCATTTTCAGCAGTCCATCTTGTGAACTGTAGCATCACCGGCTGGCCCTTATTCCCGAGCCTATGCTGGCTGCTTCTTGGTTGCCATGGTGCGTCACACTGTATTGCTATGCTGCACTTTGGTTTATTTTTGGAAACTCGAGGTTCATCGACCAGCTAATCTCCCTCTTTCGGCTTTCAGCTGCTGTCTTTCCTCGCCTGCAGTAGGCTTCCTGTCGCGTCCCTAATGTAGCACACATGTTTCCTACTCTCCGTGCGCTCGGCGGGGCCCTTCAGCGACGGCTGGCAGCGTCCGATCAACTCCCGCCTTCACAGTTGGTCTGGTGATTCTTGACCATACCAAGGAGTGAGATTTCCTGTGGGACACGTCATTTTGCCCCCGGCTGTAGGATCCCTTGCCAGCTGCGGAAAGGGCGGCCCTTCGGCATTTTGCTCCTGATTTGTGAGGCACCCTGTGTTGCCATAATCAGAGTGTACATCCTTGTAGGCAAGGGCCCACTTCTAGACTGCCGTTTGATCCGTCATCTTTAATCGGGCATGGGAATCACAGTGCATCTCCTCCAGTGCCCTGTCAGCTCCCGCCTAAAGCTTTGTTCTCCACTCCTCTGGGCATCTCCACTTCCAGGGAGGAGAATGGTTGTCGTAAGTATCAGTTACACCCTTCAGAAAAGACCTGAGTATCTGTACCTGAGTTCAAGGTCATGTTATAGCACAAGGTGTTTAGCACAGACACATCGGTGTATAATAACACTGTAACTTTTCTGACGTATTACAGTCCCCGTCCTTGACAGGTGCAGGGGCTCATGTGCGCCCCCTTGAGAATGGCCCGTCTGGTGCACAGAGTAGAAAGTAGATATGTCAAGCCAATAAAGGTGCCATCTTAGGCTTTAATATTCATCCTTCCATTTCCATGATTTTTCTCCTTCTTCTAATACTGCTTACTTCTCTATTTCTTTAGAAAATAGCCCTAAAGCAGCTATTACACTGCACCCATTTTTTCAGTGGTTTCAGTCACTGGAACAATTCAAACATTGCTTGCAGAAAACAACGCCACCTACTGCCCTAATATGTTTTGGGTTCAAATACCTTAAGCTGTAAAAATTCAAGGTCCCCACAGACTGAGGAGCCTTCTGTTTGCATTTTTAATGTCTCTACAGGGGTAAAATAAAGGACTTACTAATTATAATAAATTTTGAGAATTGGTATTCCATGTTTCCCGTCTGAGGTCATCCATAAATGATTTTTTTTATGTTCTTCAGGGTTCTGAAGCATTTTTAATTATAATAGCATGTTAATTTGGCTGAACCTCTGTCTCCCTTAAGCCGTCAGGAACAGCCAGGGGCTTTATCAGAGTTAATTTGCATTTGCATCATATCTGCTTAGCTGGTGGAAACTCCAGGCTGAAGTGGTACTTGACTCTAGCTGTGTCTGCGGTAGACTTCCACGTTACCAGGACAGTGAGAGTGCCTCCAGAGGGACACCCATTTAAAGCATGATGTAGGAGCTGATGGAGGACCAGAAGGTGCAGGAGGAAGTTAACGATGCACTGAGTGATCAGCTGGTGCCCGGAAATGGTCGATTTTCATTCTGATCGGCGCTGACCAACAATTTGCCAATCGCTGTAATTATGGTCAGTTTTGTGAGCTTTTGTCCAAAGCGACATACAAGTTAGACAAATGGCATATTACAAATGTATGTGCAGTCGAGGATTCGACTAGGCATAAGTGTGGCTAAGCTGAGCTTCCAGTGAATGCCCAGTTACAAGTGCACTACTTAACACTATTATTAGAACAGGACAAACCAGCAAATGCCTATCACGCGATGCCGGCGTGTTCAGAGGCTTCAACAGCACTACAACAAAAACAGATCACTGTGAAACAAAACTACTTCAGTCTGCGTAACATTTCAGCACTGTCTGTATAGCTCACTTTGTTAATTACCTGTCTCAGTGGATCTCAACTTAGTGCCTAGATCTGGAACTAAAAAAATTATCTTTTTTAACCAGTTAGCTAACTTGGGGGAAAAAAGAAAAAAAGACAACTAAACAAACTTAAAAAAAATACAATCAGACAGCTAAATATATTGCACTAAAATATTGTATTTGCGAAATCCGACTTGGACCAGTCTACTGTAATCTTAAAATTGCAAAGATACCATTCGCATAACAGGGGGTGACACAACCAATATTTGTAACTGCCTGACTCATAAACTCCAAAGACACAGAATGTCTGGCTATGCATATATGTACGAGGAGCGTCTCAGTCGCAGCGTCTTCCACATCTTCTGAAGTAACCAAACAGAAGCAAAAACTTTTGACTAATGCAAAAATTCTAATTCTTTAGCTTATACATTACATGTTTGTATTTCTTGTAAACTGGGTTTGGAAGTGTGCAGTTTATAATTAACAGTTTAAGTATAATACTAGTTCATTATTATAATGCTAAAAGCAGTGTTTCTTATAAGGAAAGACTTGCATGTTAATTACCATTACTACATGATCTATATCGTGGATCTTGATTATAACTAAACATGGTATGACATTTTTACTATATTGCCCACCCCCATTCCCAACTCAGTTTCCATTCACACATTCCCACATCCCTCACCTTCCCTCCCCACACTAATGCTACCTGACAGGAGAGGTAAAACACATATGGGAACATGTATGTTGTTGGGAAATGCAGTGTGGGATGAAAATGTAAAATTTGTGTTAAAAAGTTGCATGGAGGAACTACCACAAGGACAACTGGAACAACCAATTTCATTTGATATTTGTGGAGCCATTTTTATTTGAAAAGGTTATTTAAATTATTTTTTTAGCAGAAAGCTAAGTTCATTAAAGAAGTGTTCAAAAAAGTCTGCTAATGATTATTGTACGGAAATCGGATTCGGCCAGGATTGGTATCAATAGGTCGGGCATTTAAAAAGTCAGCAATCATGATCGGCCAAGGAAAATCCATCCCTGGTGTAAATGTAGGAGCTGATGGAAGACCAGACGATGTAGGATTGGGTAGTTAAGCTGACAGGATGAGAAGATGGAGGGTCCATTGAATAGGGTGACTAGATGGTCCATGTCAGGCAGGACACTTGAGCTACAACAGGTTTTACAAACTACTTTAAAACTGAAAGGCTCCTGTGCTTGGCTTGGATCTTCTTGTGCTTTGACGGGTTTGTTTTGTTTATTTAAACTCAACCAGCTGTTTCACATTTACATTAGCGACACATGCATGATTATAAGAGAATGACCAATCAGCGCACAGCAAGAACTTAAGTTAAGTAAAATCCGGGTCCTTTTGATTGAAATGGTAGTTTAGAAATCCTGTCCTAGCTCTGTGGGTCTGGGATGACATGGATTATCTGGTCACCCTACTTGTTGAAGGATCGCTAGATGCATAAGTAGGTGATGCAGGGATAGTAAGATGGGCTGCCTGAGGATCTGATGACGTGAGAGCTAGAGGAGGAGCCATTTGAGGAGTAGGTTCTCCACACAGTGCACTCCAGCAGCCCAACGAAGGGCGGGGCTGTGGGCCGGTCTGTCTCCTGCTGAGCTACAGAGTGGCAGTGCCCCATAATAGCTCCATAATAACAGGCTTCCTGCTGGCTTTCCCCACCCTCTGCTGGTGCACTCCAGAGGGTAAGGGGCTCGCAGACTTCCCGCACCCATGATTACGCTGATGCGACTCTGGCGGAGAGCATGCGGCTGACGTGGAACAAAGTGCTTCCTTACCACCCCCTGATGGAGAAATTAAAAGGTCTGAAGACAGGAAGCGGAAGCCACACTCTCACCTCCCCCAGCAAGTAGCCCCACAACACACTCCCAGACACACACATATACAAGTGCATACATGTGTGTGTGTGTTTATTTATGTATTCATTCATACATTACACAATGTACACAAACGGATAAACTGAACTGCCCCCCAACCTCCATTTTCTAAATTTAACACTCTCAGGCTTTAATGGCCAGGATACAACCTGTATAGTTACAGTACTTTAAAGTAAAGGTAAAACGTCTATATAGCACACTGGAGTACTGTACACTGGAGGTATACAGTCTATATGGGTACAGTGTAATATACTGGAGGTACATCATTTGTATGGTTACAGGTTTATAGAGGAGTGGTATACAGTCTGTATGGTGATAGTGTTATACTGTGGAGGCATACAGTATGTGTGGTTAGTGTTTTACAGTGGAGTTATACAATCTGCACGGTTACAGTATGTTAAAGTGTAAGTATACAGCCTGTATTGTTAGTGTTTTTCAGTGGATGTATACAGGCTGTCTGGTTACAGTGTTTTACAGTGAAGGTTCATTGTCTTCATGTTCTAGGACACTTCAGTAGCCAATTTCTCCCCAGCAAATGGCTTTAATCAGCCTAAATATATCAAGTACTAATGTTAACTTTGCCATAATTGCTCTTTCCAGCTAAAGAGGAAAAAACACCATTTAAATATTCATTGTGCCTGAAACAACCATCAGACAGAAAGTTCTAAATTAGCTAAACTGCTAAATGCGACCCTACAAGAACACATAGCTACAGCATTTTTCTTCTGGTTGACACTGTACTGTATGACAGTGATAGCCAATGGGCCAGAGTGTGCTGGAGCTAAAATGAGGGGTCCCACTGGAGATAGGTGGGGGGGGGGGGGGGCGCAGGGGGGGGGGACATCTTATGTG
>JAODKK010000079.1:11805765-11820366 GCA_026774405.1 Petrocephalus microphthalmus | reverse complement strand
TACAGCCTCACCTTGCGGTGAAACCTGACCGCCCACCACCCCACAGTAACACCATCCACAAGGCCCTGGCAGTGTTCTGAACACAGGAGCCCAGGGGCTGACAGTGGGGCAGAAAGCATAAGCGCCTCCACTCCCTGCCCCGCGGGTGGGCCACTCACTGCAGGAAGTAAGCTTCCATCTGCTCCCTGTCGGCTGGCCCACCCACTCGCTGGCTATTTATAGCCTGAGTGCCTTCCCAGCTAGCTGAAGCAGGCCCTGTCCCTCCCGCAGTGATGCCCTTCAGGCCACGCCCCTGACCACACCCCCTTCTGTGTGTCTTTCCACAGTTCTGGGGAAGATTCGGAGCGCAGTGGGCAGCGCCCAGCTGCTCATGTCTCAGAAGTTCCAGCAGTTCCAGGAGCTGTGTGAGGAGAACCTGGTAGGAGGCATCACGGCTCTCGCGGCCCCTGATTATTGGGTTACATTTGGCCAAAGCAGGGCACCACAGCTTTTATGGCCTACAATTTACATTCAGTTATTTTACAGATAGATGACAATATTTCTAATGTAAAACTCCTTAACTGTTATTATTGTTAAAATCAAATCTATGCACAACAGAGTATAGTACTTCAATTCAAAGCAATTCAGCATTTCCCATTTATACATATATATGTTTGTGGTGATTTTCAATATAGAACATTTGAAGGTAATTATCCCCCTGCTGGCTCTGTTCAGTGTTTTATTCCAATTATGTCCCGTCCCCCCCCCCAGAACCCCAACACACACCCGCGGCCCATGTCACAGGACCTGGCCGGCTTTTGGGACATGCTGCAGCTGTCGATCGAGAACATCAGCCTCAAGTTCGACGAGCTGCACCAGATGAAGGCCAATAACTGGAGGCCGCTGGAGCGTCCGGAGAGGAAGGTGGGGGGGGGGGGTCCCGGGCCAGGGATCCGTTGAGAGCATAAACACTCAGACACCTGCCTGGAAACCGCGAGGACAGAGAGATCAGCATACTAGTGATAAAAAATATGTAGTTAGTCGTGATGTATGTATTTGCTGTCAGGGAACGAAAACGCCTTAATTAGCCGCCCTGTTGTATGTTTATCATGTATCACAATATGCTTTATGTCTGTAATTTATATGTAGTCTAAATTATTTTGATCCATTTTCTAATTTCTGTCACCTTCCTGTATGCATACTGTGCGTCCTGAATGTGTTTTTTCTTTTTCCTGGATGTTTTTCGCCATCTTGACGTTTTTGTGTTTCTCCCATTGACAGTGAGCCGGTCATTCCATGTGCCACGCGCTGGGTCCTCGCCGCCGGTCGCACGCTCACCCCACGCACCCCGCGAGTTCCCTCTGAACTCTAGCACCATCATCAGAGCCATAACGCCACGGGTGCGGCCGGCTAGGTGTGCGGGCGTCCACTGGCGCTCAGCGGGGCCATCCTCTGACTCGCCTCCGCCCCGACCCCCGGCTCAGCCGCCACCACTAACTGACTGTTTTGTCGTCTCTGTCCAGGAGAGGAGGGTCCCCCCTCCCGTGCCAAAGAAGCCCCCGAAGGCCCACCCCCCTCTGGCACGCGACAGGTCCCTGGAGAGCTCTGAGCGGCAGCGCCTGGAGGCTCGCAAACGCCTCCTGGCCGCCAAACGGGCCGCCTCGGTGCGCCAGAACTCGGCCACCGAGAGCGCGGACAGCATCGAGATCTACATCCCCGAGGCACAGACGCGGCTATGAGCGCCGCGGCCGCCGAGCCGTCGCGGGGAGCAGAAGGCACACACCCACACGCGCCTGCAGCAGAGCAAACACGTCCATATCCAGAGAAAGCGTCTCTACGCGCCTCTGTTTCCCTTCACTAAATGCACACGTCTTTGGACCAGAGGTTTCAATCAGGGTAAGGCACTATTTTTTTTCAGAGGATCCTCACAGCCGCAAATTCACAGATGTGCATCTTGCCCAGAGACGGCCGAGGGCTGGATGCATGCATTAACGGCCTGTCGGAGCCACTAGGGATGTGGCAGTGACACCCGCCACCCATCCTGCTTACTCCCCATGCAGCTGTGGCTTCTCCCTTGACGAGTCGTTCGTATCCCTGCCCTTTCAGTAGAGCCTGTCCCCTTCGGCGTACTCACGTAGCTGCGCGATAAGTACACCATAGCTAGCGCGTACAAAAGTGAGACCACCCCCATCCTGAAGACGGACTGCAGAGTGTGTGCGAGTGTGTGTGCTCAGAAGACTGCTGAACCTCCTGGCTTGGCCCTGGGGTGCCAGGGAAGAGGACTGTGTTCTGCGGGCTCCCAAGGATCGACTGGAGAGCCTGGTTCCAGGGGTCCACTCAAACTACCCAGCAAGTCAAGCTGTCACCTTGCCTACCCTCAGCGGGCTAGAACAGGCAGCTGGCTCCCAGAGGCACAGGGCGCCCTTGGGCATGGGCACACACACATTCCCGCCGACCCTCACTGACTGTGTTTTTTATTTTGACGCGACTTGGAGGTACCAGTGCAACACGGGCCACCTTAAGCAATATTCTTCTCGAAAGATGACTATCAAGAACAATACGGGAATGGGGCAGTCGGCCAAACGAAAATACCATGATGCTTAGGAGGAATTGGGGGGGTGTTGACGGTCTTAAACATTATACGCGATCTAAAAAGATGCCTTCATTATGCTGTAGCTATTTCCGTTTGTTAATCATACATAAGCTTGTTATTGCGAATGCTTTGAAGAGAATTATATTTCTCTGTATTAAACACTGCTGTAGTCATCTGTGGGACAAAATATTCTTAAATGCTTATTATAGATGAAAGGTTTTTTTTGTTTTGTTTGTTACTTTTTTGGTAAAATTGGGTGGGGTGGGAGTTTTTGTGGATTTATTTGTGAATCAATGATCTCTTTGGGGCTCGAATGAGTTTCCTCCGAAAGAAGCTGACCGGAATACAAAAGCAAAAAGACGAACCACAGTCATGAAATGCAAATGGTTTCATCGTTTTATTTTCTCAATGAAGTCTTTCCAGTAGCCAGTGCAGGGGCTTCATTTTAACAGTGATCTCTTTGGGGTAACCTTCACCGGCGGAAGGTTGCTCGGTCACCAGGATCCTTCCCCGGGGGGCCGTGGAGCTCCGGTCCCCTCGGTCCCGCCCGCATCACAGTGGGCTGGCTTGGGGGTAACTCTCAGGTAGAGATGGAGGAACAGATAGCACAGCAAAATCAGGGTCTCCCAAAAGAAAAAAAAAAACTAAGCGTGCGGCGTGTTGCGTTTCCATGTGGGTGTGTGTGTGTGTGCGTGTGCGTGTGAGGTACGGCTGCGTCTCTCAAAGTGCTTCCTGATTTCCGAGGTTGATATGCTGGCCAGTGTTCTCGGTCAAGCAGCCTCCAGGACATAGAGTGGAACAGACCAGCGCTCTCGCGCCTTCGTGTGAAAAACGGGGATTCGTGTTTGTAGAATGAAATCAGAAGAAGATTTGAGCATGTAGACACAATCTGATTAATATAGGCTTAGATCTAAATTGTGTTTTGTTATTATTAATTATTATTATTATTAATTATTATTATTATTATTTCCAGTGAACTATTTGGATTCCGTTTAGTGTTTTGCTGTCCTGATCTTGTATATCATATGACACAGCCATTGTGTGTGTGAACTTATGATAAACACACTGAATAAAGATTGATTTATTTATATATTTATTTCTTTATTAGTGTATTTTATAATCCTTCCCACTGGTGTAACCGCGCCTCCGCATCAGGCCATCATTCCGCTCCTCCGTGGCCAAACCCAGGCTGACCTTCGCTGGTCCAGCCATTTTTAAGTTTTCTCAAACTTCAGAGGTCTCCGTAAAGTCCACTTCCTCCCCGGCAATGCCCTATGCGGCGCAAAGCCCACCGACCCGCCGCCAATGGCGTCCAGGTCTCTCGGAATACCCAGCTCCGGTTGGGCGACAGGAATGTAGGACGGAACCACATCCGGGGCGTCCCTAAGCCCTGGCACAGGTGCTGGCAGGGGGCCGTCACAAAGGCCGCCCCCTCAATGCGAGAGCACAGAAAAGTGACGGAGCCCTGTGTGCTTCTCAGAGTGACGGCATCTCCAGGCTCAGTGGGGATTCCACACTGGCATGAGTAACTTCCTGTGGGGTCAACAGGAGTCAATACAGACCTTGTTTAGTCACCATCATTCAGTAAGAGGTGCATATTAATGTGTATTAGATATACATATTAATAACAATAACTACCATTCCAGCTATATTGTGGCTCTAATTATGTCATGTTTGTGAGTGTTCATGGGTCAAGGGGAACTTGTATACAAAATAATATCTTTAATCACTAATTGGCTTTTTAGAACTCACTATCTTATTACTCAAAGTTTATGTTCTAATGACATATTTATATGTTTAGCTAGTTTGATCCCAATCAAAACAAGGAACCTTTTACTAAGGACAGTTGCTTCGTTTCCCAAATATACTCCTCTTACACATCTAGTAATGAATATTTGTATAACTGAAATGTTTCCACTTTTACGTCAGGCAACCAACTTGATTTATTACTTTGAAATATACAAATGCAATTTCTGAATTGCTCTGTTAAATTAACTTGAAGTGTCTGTAAAAATTTCAAATCAGAGGATTTTTCTTCTAGGTGAGGAATCCCAGGCTGTGAAACATTTAGCGCTTGTCTGTGGTACATCAACAGGTTGCTCAGATCTCTGCCTTAACACACAATGTAGCAGTCAGGCACAGAATGCTCCGTGACAAGGGCCAATATCATGGAGCAAAAATGTTTTTTTAGGAAACGATTTTCGGAGAAATTTAGGGAGAGCGCATTTCTTCATGCGATCCTTTTGACGCGTGTTACTTTGACACCATGTCGATTTCATCTTATCTCTACTTCAAGAAGGGGTTATCTGCTTAAGTATGGAAGCATCAATAGAACTGCGATTGTATTAAGATACAGGACCCCACCTCAACACACTTCCATTCACAGTTTGCAGTCAGGTGTGAACATTCGCAACACATTTCAGCTATTTTGCATTTTTATAATTTACTGCCAATTCAATATTTCACCTCCACATTTAGTTCTTCGTGAATAAAGCTACAAAAGAAGACACTTTTCTTGGCAGAGCTAAACAATTAGTTTTTTTCCAAACAGTGAAGGCCATACTATTTTGTTGAGGTTTACAAACATTTCAGAGGCCCGTGAATTTCGCAATGTGCATTTTTTCTCATTATGATGCATATTCGGCATATTAAATTAATTATTTGGTTCTCTAGGTTTAAGAATGTAAACAAAGATGTATTCTTTAAGGTGGGCCAATTAGTGTGGCCTCTTAATATAAAGGTATCTTTGAAACAATGACAGATTGAAGAATGCAGATGGGAGAAGAAAAAGAATTTGTTATGAAGGAATTTCAGGATTTTCATACCGCGCTAAATGAGTTTGTATACGTGAAGATAAAACTAGTAAAATGAATCTCTGTAAATATATTAATGTTTCCCAATGTAAAAAGGAATTAAACCCGTATTTAACAAGCTTACTTTGTATATGTGTCACATTTTCTTTAATTCTGGTAACGTTTAAAAAATGTAAAAACTCAGCACTTTTGGGGCCAACTCCTGTTGTTTAAAAAGTGCTTCATAAATAAATTTGATTTTGATTTGATTTGATTCACCAACGTGACCGTAGAGAGAGACGCCGCAGTAACTATGGGAAGCCGTACGTGCCAAAAAGGTTTTCCTGAATTAGTTTTTTGCAAAATTATATACAAAAAAAATAATAATAAAACACGATTAACTAATAAATCTCAATAACTTCTTGTGATACCTAACAAATGTTTTGTTATTTTTCTTTTAATAAAAATAAATTCCTCTATAGTGAACATTCAATTACCGTATTAAAAATCCCATCATCCGGCTCATGTAGTCTATCACACACTGCAACCTTACCCTCATATTACTGACATATTTAATCCAAGTAGGCTAAAAAACAATCAAAATTACATATGACCAATAACAACGAGCATTATGATTGCTTCATACCTTGCAGTTAGGAATTAAAACAACTGCAGACATTAACTGATATATTTAGCAGACTGCGGGTGTTCCACGTTCATCCGGGAAAAAACCGGTTAAACAGCAACGGAAAAAGATAACCGAGCTGGTTCTGACAGATAAGGTCAGACGGGACATGGGGGGCAGTGGTATACCATGCATCTCGATTAATATTAAACACATTAGACAATCTACAAGGGTCAGCGAAAAAAAAAGCCTCTCAGCTCACCTCTCTCGTAATTACCGGTCACGCTCGCATAACCCTAAACGAGCGAGCACTTACCAAACGCAGAAAACGCTTACCGAAAGCTAGGTTACTGGTTAAGTGGAAACATTAACGAAATGTAATAATGTTTAAGCTCATATCTTTAGATAAATTTGCTTTTTAGGTGACGTCCATTAGGGAATTTCACCTGGATGCACCTTTAAGGAGCGTCGACTTATCGATTCCTTTTCTTTAATCGTACTGTGCGGTATGTGTGCCGCTCAAGACCTTCGCTGTCCTGGAGTCAGGTGGGACTGAAAACCTGGATCGATCAAAGAGGATGGCTGTATGTGTGTCAGGAGCCCGAACTTGACGGATTTATTCGCCCTTGTAAATCGATGTGTGTGTGTTTTGGTCTGGCAGATGAGGAAGGGGGACACCCACCTTCAAATTAAGTTAGGCTTACTCCTAAATAAGGTCAGTCGTGATGCCGTCACGGCTCCTGGCTTTGTGCAGGGATACTGGAGATTCAGTTTTACTACAGCCCACACCCACTGATAAGGTAACTCTCTGATAAATCCCACCGAATGACAGTGGATGGGGGCAGCTGGGTGGGCCGCACTGAAGCCTCGCACCAGCACCATGGCTCCTGGCTTTGTCTGCACGGCTCGTCTCTGGTTCTCCGTTTGAGACCGTTTCCTGCCAGTCTAAAAACAGGTCCCAGGAACATCATGACCCTGTATTGCATCAGAGGTGGACAACCTTAAACAAATTACAACAGTCATCCATCACAGTGACTCTACAGCCAATCCCAGGCAGTATAAAGCATAAGGCTGGAGGTAACGTGGACGGGATGCCAATCCATCAAAGGACACTCTAGCACACGCCAGTTTACTCAACTGCATGTTTCTGGTCTGCAGGGGAAAATTCCACGAACATGGTCAGGGCGAAATTCGAACCCCAATCCCGGGGGTGTGAAGCAACGGCACCACCCACCGAGTCACCCTATATAAATTCTAAAATGCCTCAAAGGTTTTCGCTTCACTAAAGCAGTAAATTTATCCACCAATCCAGATGTAAAACCTACTGGGAACGGACTCCAGCCTGCCAATAAGCTGTCAGCAGGACCTGCGGACCAGCCTGTAAGAACCGGGGAGGAATCCGGCTTCCCGAGCGGCCGGACGGCATTCTGCGCACGAGCAGGGCGAGAAGGTGACAGATGCGGTGCCACAGAATCCGCCGGCGCGCTCTCACTCGGCCTGCGACGCAATTCGCCCCCGACTCCCGCAGGAGAATTATGGATCCGGTGGTGGGCACCCCGTCACGCTGATGCAGAGACACGCAGTCGCCCATGTAGACTTAACTAACGGCTCGGTGCAGAACACCCCCCCGAGGCAGCAATATGGCGCCTCGCGGCCGTGATGTACACAAACAGGCGTCTCCGTCAGGCCCGCTAACGAGGCTCGCGGTGCATTTACCCCTCATCCGTAAATCCCTGCGTCGGCCTGCGCCAATTAATGCAAAACTATGCTAATCGAGGTACTTATACGACCTACATGCGACAAAACACAAGAATGATTCCCCCTCCCCCCGCACCCCCACCAGCTTCGGTAGTGCTGGCACACGCCTATCCCGTGAGGGTGTAGCATGCAGAATGAAAGCATGAACACTTTACATGCAAAGGACAGCCAACAGGTATTTGCATAGTTACCGTAACCTGGAGGTTTTGGTTTTGTTATTTAAACAAATGTGATTCCCTGGATCGTTCTCAAAAGTAAATCGAGTGACTAAACTCATAATACAGAAGCTTGACAAGGACCACCGATACATTCTTGCAGCACAAACCAACAGCTCTCCTAGAAAACGCGTTTTTAAATATGAAGGTCATGTGACCTGAACTAGCCCATTCAAATGGAGTCATTCTAGGAATCCCCATTCAAACAGGTTAGGGTCATTTCCCTTTCGAATTAATGGCACCACAAAGTCGTTTTAGTGTCATCCTTCCAGTTTACTTCTAAAAGTACACACGTGCTGTAAGCAGAACAGAAAGGTTGTAAAGTTTTGGTAAGGGGGGGGAGAGGGTTCTATTCAGCTTGGCAAAGTATCACAGTGTGAAGACCCATACAAGTGAATCTCCAAAGCCAGAACACCCAACCCCATAAGAGATGAAAACAAAAGGAAAAAAAAGGTTTTAAAACTACAAAGCAAAGTTATAAAAATATATACACTATATATAACATACATACATATTTTCACGTAACACAGAGCCACCGACCAGAGCAGTTGAGTTCCTCACTAATGCCAACAGAAAGCTTTAGATAAATGGAACCTGTATCTCCCCCCTTATCCCTATTGTGCAAACAAAAAAGGAGGCACAACAAAAAGACTGCTGAAGTAAAAATAATGAGGAATGATCAAGCCAAACTTTTTTTTCTTTTTTTAAACAAAGAAGGAATAGTCAGGCAGGCCTTCGTGAGGCCTCTACCGTCTCTACAAATCAAAAGCAAAAGAAGGCAGGCCAACAGGTCTGGCCCAGCAAGTCTAGTTTGCTACTGGTCCTCCGATGTGCAAATAGATATTAAAATCCCCAACTGGCGAGGCTCTGTTTCTCAATGTCCTATTCGCCAAATGCTTGGTCTGGTGAGCCGTTTGGATTTTGGCAGCACAGAAGTAGGTGCCCCACACCCCCACCCCACCCCCCCGGGTGATCCAGGAGATCCTTCAAGAAACAAAGGGTTTGGCCTGCCTCTCCATCTCAGCACGCCTCTTCAAGGCTACGTCCACCAGCAGCTGGAAGCCACTGAAATCTTGGGTGAGGTCTGGGGGGGTGGGAGGTGGGGTGTTGAAGAGCCCCGTCTGGGGGCTCGAGCCCCCCCCGGGGGCCACCGCCTCTCCCTGGCACAGACTCTGACCGGGCTCCGTGGTCCGGGGGACACTGGGGACCGGCGCACAGCTCTGGGCGGGGTTCCCGGTGACCGTGGTGTGGCAGATGACCGTCGGCCGGGGCAGCACAGCTGACTTGGGGGTATCGCTCGCGTCGAGGCTCTGCGTGCGAAGGGCCCTCTCGTCGCAGGGGGGCGCGCTGTCGCCCGCCTTGCCCGCGCGGCGTGACATGGTGAACTGGTTCGGGTCCTTGCCATCCTTCCGCAACATCTCGGGCAACAGCCTCCGGCGGGCGTTTATGAACCAGTTACAGACCTGGATGAAAATGGGAATTGGTTAGAATAAGCCACCGCCACCTGTAACAAGCAATACACTCAGGAAATACCTGACCTTCCATTCCATCGGCGCCATTTATCCGACATCATCGCCTAATTAACCAGAATATTTTACGGAGCCTCCCTCTTCGATTACCTATTCACAAACGTCCTTTACCTGCCACCGATTCTCCCGCAGAAGTTTTCACGTCAACACTTATTTGTTGACAGTTGCGCGCTTATTTAATCGTGGTGTATTGAACACTGCCCTACGGTCGGCCTTAATACTATTTTAAATAGCATTAAATGTTAAATCTATGCCACGCTAGAGCCATTCCCACTATAAATATCCTTCAGTTCACTCCGTTTTCACCCCCCCCCCCCCTTCTCATAAAGCAGCCAGCTGCTTACTAGCACTAGCAGTCATGGCGATGCCTCGGCTGCTTTGTTTGAAGCGGGCAGTCGACGCGCATAATGCCCGGACATGCAAATGCGTGTTCCCAGACAGCGGGGGGGAATTCCGGAGAGCAGCCGCGGAGCCCCCGCCCGCCCGCCTCCGAAGGCACCGGCGCTACCAGCCCGATCATCCCCAGCACGGAGTGCGACTAGCCGCACTGCAGATGCGAGACGGAGAAAATGGCTTTTAATTTAAATTTAAATTTAAAAAAAAAGGAAAGATGATCGTAAATTTAATTTCGCTCATAGGTTACATGTTCCGGATAACACTAGTCACCAAAAGTCTATAATGGGACTTTTTTAATTCCCAGTTCCGGTGAAAATGACCCTTCAGTATAAAGGGGCTATTTATCTTAAAGTCAATGAGGCATGAGGAAGCGATCGGGCATTTGCGGGGGCCGGGGGGGGGGGTGCAGTGAATAGGGACTCAATATGCAAGCGAGACGATTTTGGAGCGATGACTGGAAGGCGGCTCGCACCTGTAAAGTGGACAGCCGGGTCTGCCGGGACAGCAGCGCCTTCTCCTGCTCGGACGGGTACGCGTTGTAGCGGTGCTCGAACAGCCATTCCCGCAGGATCTGCACCGACTCCTTGGGCAGGTTCCCGCGTCGCTTCCTCTTGGCGCCGGAGGACAGGTCCAGAGGACAGTCCATGCTGTCCTCCTCCTCCGTATCGCTCCCATACTGGGAAGACTGGCCTGCGGAGCGGGTAAACCAGGATGCCAAGTTAGGATGATTAAAAAGGACAGCCTAAACCGCCTGGAATGTAGCCTGTATGGGGGGGAGGGGAGGCGACGGCGTATCCCGTCACATGCCGAGGCGCAGTTATAAGACATCAACATACTACCCCGTAAATAAAGCATACGCTTTTATAACCCACAGTCATCCCTGCATTAACACGGGGCCTAACCGAATCCGTATTCTATTCAGCAATCGGAAAGACACATTTTAACTCCTTATTTGTGCCAGTCGATGTAAACGGGATCGCTTTCAGAAATCTCAGACACAACTTTAAAGCGTTTAATACTGGGCAAAATAATCCAGTTGGTCGGGCATCCGCATCTGGGGAAAACACGTTTGATGGTATCGCGGCCGAGACGCCCGGAGCCCGCAGCGCTTCACCATGTGTCACTTCGTCCGACGGAACAAAAACAGCGTGCTTAAACTTTGCACGTCCCCATGTGGCGCTGCGAGATCCATGCTTCTCAAATGCAACATTGTAGGGGCGCACATTCGAATGCATTGTGCATATGCTCCTATTACAGGCTCCCTTTGGTATTTAATGCACTATAAAGCCGTCAGCTGGCCACCTGGTTAACACAATGAAACTAAGACGGAGTCACAGACCAGCACCAACCCGCAAGAACAAAGAAGCCACTCCAGCTGCCATAACTTGGACCCGGGTCTCGCCATACTTCCGACAGCGTTACTTCTAGAAAACATTGGATAAGACACGTCCGTTTCCTTTACCCGTGTCTTTTCCCTTAAAATAAACAGAAGACACAAGCATTTCGTGTTTAAAGCATTTCTAGCTGGTTAGCAGCGACGCACGAGTTGGCTGCCAACTTCCAAACCTGTTGAAAATGAGTCTGGAGACAAAGGGAAAGACGCGGGACCGCAATGTGGCGTTTGGGGCATAAACATTACGCTTTAAAGCGGCACAAACCGACTCTGCACCTCCCCAAGGTGTTTAAAACTCATGCATACTGTGGTTTGGGTAGTTTAGAAGTACACAGCAACAGGAAATTGTGAGGTTGTTGGACCAAAGCTACAGTGCGAGACTTACATCTCACGAGGTTGCTTAGAATGCGAAACTGCCCAGGCAAAAAAAGAGCATGGTTACACAAAAGGGTCGGTTTTTAAAGTTTGTCTCGGGTTTAACAATGGTAACAAATGTAACCAAATAAATACAGATAAACACAACGTGCGTACCAACTAACGGCGTCTGGGAGTGGAAATAAAGAAATGCATTCATAACTTTAATTAGCTCGCAACTTGGCCGGCGAGCTAAATCAACACGCGTCTATAGCTGGCCGCCGGTTGCGCGGATAGATGTCCATATAAATGAAATACCAGCTTTAAGTGGCCAGCTTGGGGGATATTTTTTTAAAATAGCGCCTGTACGCGCAGAGCTACTGCGTCTGAATCACAACAGGGCATTGCAAAGACAGGGGGGACGCGAATCGTTCTGACAGCCCACAAACACACGCAACATAAAATGCAGGATTTTACGGGGTCAGCTAATATGCGCATTTGACGCGTTCGGCCGCGTTTCAAAAATGCCAAGTTCCCACTAAATCCACGGCCAGCCTCAGTAATAACAATAAGGAAAAACACACAAAGTGAACTACTATATTCCGCGTTCAGTCGCACAGTATTAGCTACCTAGCGAAGGTGACGTACCTTTTCTTCCTTTCATTGTGGTCCAAAATTTCCGAAAATGTCCTTTTCACGGCAGCTATCAAGCCAGCCTCCCCCTCCTCCTCCTCCTCTTCCTCCTCAAGTAAGGGCCAGGGATCTTTCCGCCGTGTGTTTCAAGCACCGTCGATCCGCAGTAAAAAAAAATTAAAAATCGTTATTTCACAGCCGGTTTCGGTCCTGGTTCTGCTCAGTCCGACGCGTTTAATGCTTCGGGGTTCGGGCGCATCGTCTTCGGGCTCCCCCCCAAATCCCCAGTTTGCGCGACCGGCAAAACGCGCCGCTCACCGTGCGTTTGATCGCACCACGGGGTGACAGCTATCTTTGACAGCTTTGTGAGTCAACCCTCCAAGATCCACCCACTACAAGCAGCCAGGAAGGCGGGGCGGTGACATCCACAGCCTGGATATACTGAAATCAAAGTTATTCTGCCCAGAAAGAGGGGCAATCGCTGCAGCGGAACAGCTGCCGATGACAAATTATTATTTGAAGGCGCCCCTGTCATTAATTGCAAGGGATGTGAAGGCTTTGGGTAGGAGCCCGCGTTGCGGCTGCTTTGGGGATCTGTCAAAGCCGCCAGCCGTACTTGGTCAGCGCTTTTTTTTCCGACGTGGACCCGACCGCGCTACGTGAAACGAATGAGAAGTAGGCAAATAGTGCATAGTAAATCTGTGGAGGTAAGCGGGTTGATCGTGATCCAGCTGTATTTTTCATCCATTGCAGAACATATAAGAGGGCTTAGCTAAAATAATAATAATAATAATAATATGCAAAAGGTCATTGGGTTTTTCTGCTTCGAGAAGAGAAAATCCGAACGAATCACTGGGTAATTTTGACAAGCGTACGCGACTATCGATAATCGATCGATAAGGCATCGGAGGCTTAGTACGGCATTTATTATGTCGTACATAATTTAACCCACGTTTCACGGTAGATTACCATTCGGATATTGCGTGCACTTAATCCACACGCCTGTCACTTGCTCTTTAAGGAAAACTCTCCATACAGTACTAGCTTGTGTACGTTGCTGGGTGAGAAACTGCGCACCTTTTGCATTAACTACTTTCGACAGCAATTGGTATAAGGATCAAAATACAGTCGCGTAATTGTGCTAAACCGGAGACGCGCATTCAGTGTCGTCTAGACTCTAGCGCCATAAAAGGGGCGCGCTTGTTTATTATGGCTGGCGGTTCGTTAAATTAACGTCTGATAAAGATTAACTTTAGTCCCGTACAAGTGCTTTTAAATATCACCTCAAACGACCTGTTTCTAGACGAGTGGGGCCACCTGTTTGATCGCTGACAATGAAGCTGTTTGTTTGATAACGTGAAGGTGTTGGGAGGTTTGACAGTCATCCAGCCCAAGCGATAGGTTTGATTGAATCCCCCTCAGAGTAACACAAGACACAGAAAAGAATTGAATTAGCCAGTGTCGTGGGGATGGAGTTATGTGTATTGAATACAAACCAATGCAGCCGAGTTCACCTGGGCGGTCTAAATGGAAACCTACAAAGGGTGTCCGAATGAAGGTGGTGCATTCATGTATGTGCGTCGTTAATCGTGTATATTCTGCATTTAGTCATTAAACCATGTTTATATCTGATGCAACTATTTGATTCAACTATTTTCCCCAAAGATAACTTTTACTATATATATTTTTTCACTTTGACACTGTCAGATCGTTTTGTTCGACCGTTTTGCTGTATATTGTTGGCCAGTTAATTAAAATTAAGTTAGATTAACTTTCCTAAATTATAATTGCAGCCGTTTGTAGCGTAATAGTTATTCAGAAGAACGAGGCGTCACTGTCACGTAGAGCGTTGAAACACACTCTGTCCACACTTCTGTTCTTCAGTTTTTGTTCTGTTTTTGATTGCATCAAACTATAGGTACTAACCGGATGCAGTGAGTCGGAGTTCTTCGGTTCCTGTTCTGTGGGTACAAACGGCTGCGCATTTGCTGTTGTCCATATAGTCATATAATTGCCTGAGGAAAAACAAACGCGATCCTTTAAGTACTGAAAACTGCACTTGGAAAACGGTGCGACAGCGGCTTCCTAGCAGTGATCAAACTCGGGCCCGTAAACCTTTTGTTTTTTGGCGTCTTTTTGGGCGTGAACTTACCTCTATGTAGCTCCACTAACGCCTTAATTTCAGCCTAGCATTTTAGCAATTCTTGTTTTTTTATTCTCCATGCCAAATGAAACGATAATTTCAGGTGAAGGTTGTTGCATGACTGGAATGACACCCACATGTACCCAACATTCAGACACTACAAGAAGCATTATAATAAGTTTTGGGGCAGA
>JAODKK010000079.1:11785827-11797984 GCA_026774405.1 Petrocephalus microphthalmus | reverse complement strand
AATAACATCGAACAAAACAATAATTTTAACACATCAACTAATAATGTCTAAATGCTAAATATAGTTTATGCACATTACAAGTGTATGTACCTGCAAAAAATTAAAGCACATATATTCATACACAGCAAGACAAAGGCATAGAGGTCACAAACAACAAGTGTTCTTGTAGAAAGAAATCAAAGTGTAATTAAAATGCCAATAATAATTAGTTAAAAGTGGCGAATACGATTAGTGTTGAAGGGGAAAACACATTTCTTTATCAATTTCAAACTGCAAGTGGCGTATATGCCACTTGCAATATGCATACTAAGTATACTAATATCAACAAATATTACGTTATTTTTAAACTATACTTTTTAAAACAAACATAACTATTACTAACTTTTAAATCTATGACAAAGTCGTGGACACAGAAATGATTGCGCAAAAGGTTATGGTGGAATAAAAGGACGCACAAAAGGAACGAGGCAAAAAGCAACCTTAAAATGGTTTCATTGGTCACTTTGCATCCTGCCTCCTTTTTCATGTTGTATCAAAGGGGGGTGGGGAGTAGACTGGGGCCACGATCTCTAGGTGTGCAACCTCAACGAGGAGCGCCGCGGAAACTTGAAGGCGATTGGTTGGCGCTTCTGGTTAATGGCACGCGACTATGGATGTAGTTATAAGAGTCCTCGCGTGCCAGCCTTCAGCTGAAGCCACTCCTGAATATCCAGAGACAGGGCACGGAGCAAACAAGTGCTGTTACTGGGCAACAGGGAAACAAGCACAAAAAATGGACACTGTGTTAGATCAATTCACGGGGTTGGACTCGTTTTCCTCCCCTTATTTCAATGATGATGATTTTTTTACAGATCAGTCCTCCCGGGACCATTTGGACACAGACGAATTCTTGGACGACGACGTGGACTTTCTCACTAGTCAGATCCAAGATTACTACAAGGACAGCAGGATAGTTCATGATGGGGACTACTGTGATGTTGGCAACTTTTCCTTCTCGTCCTCCTCGTCGACCTTTTCCTACGGCTGCGGCGACAGCTTATCCGAGCTCTCCCCGCAGATGAGGGGCGAGGGTCTGCTGATGAAGAGACGGAGGCGCTTGAGATCGGAGGCGGAGATGCAACAGTTACGACAGGCCGCCAATGTTCGCGAGCGCCGGAGGATGCAGTCCATCAACGACGCGTTCGAAGGACTGCGGTCTCACATCCCCACGCTGCCGTATGAGAAACGTCTCTCTAAAGTCGATACTCTGCGCCTAGCAATAGGTTACATCAACTTTCTGGCAGAGCTCGTGCAGTCCGACGTGCCCATCCGAAATCCCAACAGTGATGTGTCCAGTCAACCCAAGAAGGTTATTATCTGCCACAGGGCAACAAGTAAGTTCATTTTAACCTGGTATTTCTGATATCAATGACAGTAAACTGCAGTAAATACTCAGTGATCACAAAACATTCTATAGAACGTCGATGTAATCGCTCTCTCCCAAACTGTCTTCTTGCTCAGGATCTCCGTCCCCGAATGATCCGGACTACGGGCTGCCACCGCTTGCCGGACACTCTCTCTCTTGGACTGACGAGAAGCAGTTAAAGGAACAGAACATCATCCGGACCGCAAAAGTCTGGACACCGGAGGATCCACGAAAGTTACACTTGAAATCATCTCTAAACAACATAGAGAATGAACCTCCATTTGACTTTATTTCATAAGTCTGTAATTTATAAATGCGCAACATTTGTGTGTCTGAACAACTTTATTATATGGATGTACAAGTGTCAATGCCATTATATCTGTTGTGTTATATTTACATATTTATATTTATATTTTAAAACTACCCGGTTTGAATGGTGAAGACAATGGCAATCATTGCGTGTAACAGAATCAAATTTGATTAAATGTGTATTTAATTGCTTTAATTACTGAGTAATATATCGTTTAACTTAATTGTTATATGCATAAAGTATTTATATTAAATTGAACAATGTGAAATAATTTATTTTTTCGACTTTATAAATAAAAAATTATGGCACTAACTTGCAGACGTTTTTTTATGATTATAAAAAACATCCCATAATATCAGCCCTAACACATGGTCACTGCTCTTATATGACACACATTACAGTTACAGTTTACAGTACGCAATCCTCACCTAGTGGGAAAGATTAAAATACCCCCTTATTCAGATGGGAAAAACGCTCAGTGTCAGTCCACGCTTCACTAATATAAGCAGAGGCTGCAGTGTAACATCTTACGGAGGTTCTGTCTGGCCCTGCGTGCATGACTGATCAGTTATGCTGCAGATAAAGGCATCCTGGGTATAGAGCCATGCCAGCACCTCTTGGAGACTGTGAAACAGAAAATACAATTAACGCGTAAAAAAGCAAATATTGCCGGTATCACACGTTAGACTAAGGAAAGCTAAAACTACAAAACTTACAAAACTGATTTTATGTCAAAATGCAACTTTTTAATTAGTGACATCAAAAACAGACTGTTCCTTTACCTAATATAGTTCTTGATTTGATCTAATTAGAATGTATTTTAGTTGCATTTGAAATAAATTGTTACGTGTGAACTATTAAGTGGCATAAAGCAATAAAGCAGCTACTCATCTGCACTGTAATATTATAATATAAACCACACAGCCTACCTATTACTCTGAAATTAAGAAATACTGAGGTATATTACTAAGACCATGATTAAATAAAATCGCCACAGTCAACAATTTAATGGCAATTTCAGCTGGACTGATTTTTATTTGATTTCACTTGACAGTAAAGACAGTTATAAGCGAGGCGGGCGCATTCTTTCGGAACAAGCACGCGTTGGTTTGATTGAACTGTGACCTGAGCGCGCTAATTCTGCAGGAATAGCTAGTCTGCAGGTGCTCCACCACCAAATTTTCCCGTGGCATCGGCTTCTGGCCTCCCGCTCGTCATGCTGTTCCTACGTCAGCTCCCGCGGTTATTAAGAGGTAGGGTCGGCAACAGCAGATGCCTGCACATACATGTCCACATGTGCACCAGACGCGTTTGCTGAGACAAATCTCAAGATCGGACTGGATCCGGAAATTAAAGGTATTTTGGTAGGCCTATTATTATTATTATTATTGTTATTATTACTGCTATCGCTACTACACTTTAAATGTAGTATTCTGTTCTTCGTTTCTTCCTCATCAATGACACGTGAATTTTAATTTAAGTTTTTTTTTTTACTTGGAAGATCTCAAGTGAAGAATTTATCATTTTTTTCTTCATTGTTATATTTCTGTGGATGGCTTCAAAATTTTTTATTATCCGACAAAACAACTTTTGCGAATAACCGACGTGATTCAATTTCGCCATACATTAGCACCTCATTAAAAGCTAAAGGATCCGCAGAGAAGACATGACACAAGAAACCATGTAATCTCATTACATTCATTATAAAGTCAAATGTTAGAAAGTCAGACTTTAACCCAATAAAGGATCTTGGAAGTCTTGTAGTGGCTTCGTCTGTTTTGTAGGGGCAACATTTCCATTTGATTTGGTGGCAGAGTACAATAAAACAAACTGCTATCATTGTTTATTGGGACCTACGGCTATTGAGAGCGGCGGAGCGGTGGGTTTTTGTGCGCACAAGTCACAATGCTCCGTAACATCCTTTGGTTTGGTACCGATCATGCGGAAGGGAAAGGCTTGCGGAGTGAAACGCCAGAGTCTCTATCTTGTCACTGTGGCGCTTGTGCTTGGCAAGTGTTTAAAGCGTACCATTTAATGCCTGACAGGTTTTATTCCGTTTCCCTACTCTGTTAAATCTCCTTCGCCAAGTTCCCTCTCAATATGGGATCGTGGCTGCTATTGAGACGCTTCGAATTCAGCATGCTGGCCCTCAGCTGAAAATAATATATAAACCCGCTGGACTACCTGTTGCAGACGGAGCGAAAACCTTCGGCGTTCAAAGCAAGTTTATGGTCTCTAAATGCGTTTGCAGGGGCATTGAGAACAGCAGCGTGTGGGCAGCCATGAATGACAACTATTCAGCCGACATCTAATCACCGTGCACTTTTCGGGAGAACTTTCAGCCCACGATTCAGGAGGCTCCAGATTTTCACAGGGAAACAACATAATCTTATATATATGCCTATATATGGGCAACATATATTCGCAAAAAATCAAGTGAGAGATGCCGCTATTTACGCCTGATTTATGTGTATTTAAATGCGGACACGTGCAGCGCTGAGCACTTATAAATTAAGCTTTATATCTTTAATTGTTATAACACTTATTATAAGTATAACGTTGACATGTTAATTGCAAGTACAATTTATAGTCACACGTGAAGGAGGTGATATTGGAAAACGGGTGCGTTATTAAGCAAGATAATTATCAGAAAAGTTGTTGCTGCAATATTAAAACTCTGTATTGCATTGCACTTTATATAGCCTGCATGTTCCTGTACCTGTCATGTTGGACAAACACGTTCTAAGCATAATATCCAAAACAATCGCAGAGTTACTAACTAAGATATTAGAATTCTTATTGAGAATCGATGCGGGGATTTTTTTATCATCATTAATATTATTATTGTTATGATTGTTGCTATTATTGCTGCTTTTTGTTATGATGAAAGCCATTAGAATTTGCTTAATAATTAACAAATAACTGCATAAAATCAAACAAGAACTGGCTCCATAACAACAGCAGCAAGTAATATATGTATCAAATGATTAAGATTACCTGTTAAAAAAAAGAAAATGATTATGAATCTGCAGTATTATGTATTGATTTGCGATGCGCATTAAGCGTATGTCGAGGACTGGGAACGACGCTCAACATGGTTCTCAGAAGTATTAAATATGCTTATACTGGGATTATCGCGCTCAAGAACATGGGTCTCTAAACCCACGACTTCGCCACATTTTCATTAATGTATCTGCGGCATCGAGCACCAGCTGTGTGGTTGAACCAGTACCAATTAAGTCTCTCCGGTTAAACCTCGTGGGTAAATCCCCTCCGGGCCTAACATTTCTGCCGCTTGTGGGAATGGCACCGAAATATATATATTTTTTACTTATCGGGAGTTACTAAAAAAAAAAACGAGAGGATTCCCACGACGGGGTGCAAGGCCCGGCCAACAGGTGTTCGGATTTGGCTCAGGGAGATTCTGGCTTGCGGGGACAGCGAGGGAGGGGAAGTGTTTCCCGCCGGAGAGCAGTCTGCCCGGGAGTCTGTTTTACACGGCGTGGAAGCGCCCAACAATCCAAATGATATCTTTATTGCTGCGCTCATGCTCTGCGCCGCAACATATCCATCCCAGTCGCGCTTCTCTAGGATGCACCTGGTATTTCAAACTTATTCTTTTTTGTGCTTCTGGGTCCTGGACTGCAGCTGCCTAAAACAAGCAAAGCGAGAGGCCCTTACAACGTCTCCAAGACGTGTTGGCATGGTTTTCTCGTCTTTAATGTACCATTAACCATTGTCTTTGCACAATATGGGAACTGTAAGGCATGACGTTTGTTATAATAAAACACATTTCACCGATACACTCGGAGTGAAAGCTCTAATACGAGCGAGCAAACAGCCGCGGTACGGTTTTGTCTTTCTTGGCTAAATCTACGGGCAATTAGATTTAAGCCCATTGCTGCGTCCTTATCGACCAATTAAATTTATGTCCTCTAATTTTTCACACAGAAAAAAAAGTCTTAGCGCTGGCTTTTAAAGACACTGGTTTCCTTGCTATCACCTGGCGTCCAGACCTTAGTCCTATTTATCAAGAAAGGAGACGCAAGGCGTTCCGTGAAGTTACCATAAGGCACTTACCATCCCGCCTCATTGTTTTCGCTTGTTAATAACTCATTACCAGGATTTAACAAATCAACCATTACATATGTTTTGTGTCTCCATATTTTGATCCGTACGATTAAGCAGATGTTACGATTGAACACTGAAGTCCAAGGCTACTCCTGTCTGAAAGAAAGGGGGCAGACTCGGCGCCCGGCGAACAAAGGGCTTTAGGAGATCTCCAGAAAAACATTTACGACCAATAAACAGACTTCAACCTGCTCTATTTCAACCATTGTGTAGTTTTTGAATAATTAAGGTTAATAGGAATAGGTTTGTATACTTTGAATGCCAAGACCACAGGTGCGGGGTGACAGAATGAATGATTTGCCTGATTTTTGCCAAGCTCAAGGGCTCTTCTCTTGGACCTTCAAGCTGATAGAAAATATTGTCATTTCTTTAATTCACAGCATTACTTTCATTCGGAACAAAGCAGATTGATGAAAAGCTTATGGCATAATGAAACACGCTACGTGGTGGCCGCTACGCTTCAGAAAGAAAGAGCGAGTCAATACCGAAGCGCGCTTTGGTTTTTGCGCAAGTACTCCATCTAAATCAAATAAAGGACCCCTTTCCAACTTTAAAAGACTACGTTTTACCTTTATTAAGCCCTCACGGCTGTATTCATTAGACATATGGTGCTAAGACACCAGTCGTTTGCTTTCAAGATGCTCCCCCAGACAACAACCACGGTGCACTGCGAGTTACTAAACTTCATGAAAGTTTGCCAAACTTGACTTACAAGTGGACAAAGGCGCGCATGCGTATCGGATTTTGAAAAGAAGAAGTATTGCCAAATGAACAAAATCTAAGTCACTGAACTACATAGACTTGAAGTGCATAGTCGCCATTGCTCGTGGAACAAGAATAATTGACTCGGCGATTGCAAGCATTGTCTTACGAACGTTAAAATAATATCCCCAAAACGCCGTCTGTTTTTGCGCATGGAAGTGTCCATGGGAGACTCGCAAAGAACTGGCGGTGCTGCGCGCGGAAGGCGCTCGGCTGCCGGTTCGCGTTAAGGCTTGGTGAATCCAAAACGACATCAGTGCTGGTCTTGGTCCTTCCCCAGATCTCAGTTTCCTAAAATTGCCATTAAGGAACAGTTCATATTATTCCGATAGTTTTTTGAGAATTCTTTCTAATGTACGAATTCAGTCGACTGGCTTGCAAAAGGGTTAAGTTTACGAATGTTACGTACTGCTCACGAAATTAGATGCATCGTTCTATTGAAACAAGATATTTAATTTGCAGTACAAAAGGGTTTCTGATACATTATCCGCATAAAGTTTGGCGATATTACACGAGGGGCTTGTTTGCAGCAATGCGTAAACGGCAAGCCTGGGCGTTTTAATAGGGCGCGCGACTTAATTAGTCAACTTTGACCCATCAGCGCTTAATGAGGTGAAATTATTCGGACAATCGCTTACACGATTATCGCTTTGACCCGCGCGCACGTCAGCGACCTCAATACGAACCACTTAAATTTCCAGCTCCCCTTGCAGTTATTTATTTCTTTGCATGGAAGATAAAATAGACAAAATGATTTACAGCCTGCTAAACTATTCAAGTGGTTTCGCATAATTAATTATTGAATTCATTATTTTTTATTTATACAGCATCCCCTTCATCCTTAGGTAATTAATGTTAAGTAGCGAGATGTTCCTGTTCTGTTATACCCGACCAAAGTCGAACTTTCCCGTTAATGCTACAATTTGGCATAGAGTTTGGGGTGATATACTTTAATGGGAATTCCAGTTATAATGAATAGCGTGGGGTGTGTACCTACGTAACTGGGTGTTCAGTATGATAAATGGATGCTTTCTCCATACTTTTCATTTTTATTACTTTTACGATGACCCAAAAACTAATATTTGCTTTCACAGTGTTTCATTTTAATCAGGTCCATAAAATTCAGACATTGGTGTCTTCCAGGCTACTCCTTAATACCGTGCGAGTGGTAACATTTAGTAGTTTAAATGTTTAAATTCCTGAACAAAAAAAAGAAAAAAAAACGCAGAGAAGTGTCGGAATCGGTATATCTCGCAGGTGTAGAATGGTTCTAACAACCATGCACAGTGTGCGTTCTCCCAACAGTCGGAGTGTGACAGGGACAGCTGGCTTGGCCGCCCCCGTGAAAACACCCCCTCGGCGGACCAAACACAGCGACACTGACCTTTCTGCGGGAGAATAAGCAATGGGCCTTTGACTGAATTAGCCATAAAGACGTCGTGCTATGATCTTTGTTCGGCTCCAAAAAGGAAGAATATCGCGCTTAATATGAGAGGCATTGTGTCCAGCTTTTGCGTGCCCTATATGAATTATTACAGTCCTTTTATTAACGGCCTCCACCCTATCCCCTGGGATTCAGCGATCAGACGAACTTTCCCAGTCAGGAACACAATTAGGTTCAAGAGAGAAACTTTTAGTATTATCATAAAACGCGTGTGGTGTTTAGATAATGTATTGCTGTTAATATATTTAGGCCTAAATCTTTGACGCACCCGCTTTTCATCAAAAATATACATTTTAAATATAAAATGTCTTTATTTGTTCTTGACTGCATATTTTGGAAAAAATAAAAACACACCGTGGCTATTTGTGGAATCATAAATGGTCTTCTATTCTTTTCAGTGCTGAATTTTGCAAAGACAAGAGCACACGGGAAGGTGATGCTATTTAAAGAGCAACACCAAAAAGGAAATATGCCCTACATTCTAAAAATTATAGCAAGCAAAGTACAAAATAAATAATGCCCGCATTAATATTTTCTTCCTGTATAAAGTTTCACTCCCAAAGACTAAAACCGTGTATTTCGTTATTTCAATGACACTTGATATAAAGCCTAGTAGTATGGTGGAATCAGATTTGTTCCACATTTGTAGAACTTTTTGTATCAAACAGAAACGAATTTGATAAACGTGCTTTCACCCTTTTTTATTCTAAGAAAACTGCGAATTGTATAGCTAACGCTTCTTTGATGATTGATCTGTTTTTATTCAGTCTACTTTTTACCTTCCAGGGAAAAAAGTTGAACAAAAATGTGATAAATTACAAATATGCTAATTTCTTTCAGTGGTCTTGTAAGTGTGTCTCGCTGGAAGTGAATAACGCCTCGCGGTCGGTCCGCGCGCACTCGGAAGCAGGGGTCCCAGCGCGCGGATCAAAGCAGTCCATTCTCTTTTATCCCGGTATTTTCCCCAAAACTATTTCGGTACAATATGTTTAAATGATGCAAGTAATGGGCGTCGGGATATACAACTCGTTGCAACCAAGCTAAATGTGCTAGCCTCTTTGTTCCAAACGCTTAACTTAAGCTTAAAGTTTTTTTTCCAGTTGCCTGGTTTCTGAAGGGTAAAAGCATGCATCATTTTTCACCAGGTCTCGTTTTAATATACTCAAAAGGCAATCCATGAAACGGACCCAGCGCCTACTCTCTGGCATGAGCTTCATTGCTGCCCAGCGGATCTCTTTTTGCCATTATATCCATTTCTCAGCGGGGACGTATTTGCAAGACAAATGCAGCTGCGAGTTAAGCACCAACAAACATTTTCACCAACGGGAATAAATTCAAATTATGGTGATTAATACGCCTGCTTCTGTGAGATACTTATCTCTCGAATTCATCTTTTTCTCCATTCTTCATTTTTGCGGAACTAATGGTTTGCAACCGGGAAGGGAGACACTCTGAAAATGAAATGATGAAAGACAATATTTAAAAGTTATAAAGAAGTACCACTTCTCTATCCAAAAGATGTAGCTTAAATGTACCTTGTTCCAGATTGTAAGATTTTTTTTGTATACAGCAAGGAGTTTAATGCCCTCCACACTTCCATGTTATTCAGCAGGCGGGCGTATCTGAAGTCAAAGTTGTTGGATTTTCGGAGTCTTGTTTTTAAACGGGTCGTATTCTCCGCGTAACGAGGGAGCGGTGGAACGGGATGGGGGGGGGGGTCCCTCGGTTATCCGGCGCTTAGCGCGACCGGTACGGCTGCTGCATGGAGCGTGGAGCTGAACGCGGGCCAGAGGCACACAGAAAAGCAGGAACAGAAAGTGATTCTGCATGGTCTGGCTATATGTTGCGGTGATTGGTTGGGGTGGCTGACAGCCAGGGCTGGGACGATGCCCAGCCCTCACTTTGATTAACCCTCCCTGCTGAAACTCCGCAGGAATCCAGCGCACCAGCTAGTCCCATTGATCGGGCAGGCGATGTAACCAATTAATTTCTGCAGTTTAAAAAAAAAAATCCTCTTTATGTTGTTTTACAAACTAAGTTGCAAGCGTTCCCCATCCATCGCTCCCTCCTGATTCACCCTATCCCTCAAAGGCATTTAAAGGTGAAAATGTTTATTTGACACCTGACGGAAGTTTCTATAGCAACCGCACTGACGACAGACAGCAGTCTTTTGCACAGCTATGGACCGGAATATAAAATTAGCCAACTACCTGAACAAAAAAACCCAGTTTAAAAACAATGAGGAATTAAGGTACGATTACATCATTACTACAGCCCGAGTGATGGCCTAGCAAAATGCACAAATCTTACTCCAATGAACATTATTCATAATTGACAGATATTTGATCTAAAATTGGTAATTGATTATAGGCTTGTCGCCAAGGGTCACATGGTTCAAGTCACATGTAGGGGCAGTTTTTTTCTGCACTGGGATTCAGAGATGCCTGGGCTGGGGAAATGTGGAGTGAGATACCAGGATGTTGACCCCTTTCTGATGTAATCTGATAATGGTTAGCACATGCATTCAGGGGGGCTGATTCACACCAAAATAAACATGGGGGGGGGGGAGTAGAAAACAAGAAAACGTCCCTCAAAGTCTTTGAATGAAGCCTCTCACAGAGGAGGAAATGTAATTATGAGCTAGCCACTTGTAATCTTCAATGCACTCATTATATGTTACTGTCTTCAGCAGCAGAGGCCAAATGAATGTGTGTCTGACTCCACTGGCAATGTGTTACCCCCCACCCTCTCAGCCCACCCCGACCCGAATGGGGAAAACAGTTACGGGCCGCATGAATCAAAGACATAAACACTCATTGTTAGTATAGCCACAGAGCCATTGAACGCATCCCCAAAGGCTGGAATTGCTCTGTTTTTGTGCGGCATGGGACAGGCAGAGAACTAAATAACATTCTGGAACATTCCGCTTGTGGCGGGCAAGGCCGCGGGCTGTCGCGTCCCCACAATGCAGCGGCACTCTCGGTCTGGGGCCCAATCCGGCCCGCCTTAGCGCATTCGCACCCCCCACCCCCCCCCAAATACCCCATCCACATTTCTCCTTCCACCTCACGCCTGACGTGCTTCCGGATCAAACGGACAGTGTTAATAGTGCTCAACCTGACCAGAAGATGCTTTTATCTTAATAAGCCACTAGGGGACTTTTATGGTGTATCGGACTGAGTTGAATTTTTAGTTTTCTAAAACACACACACACAAAAAATACAAAACTTCAAGACAGAAAATAAAGTAATCAAAAAAAAAACCACACACATTTTGAGGATGGCTACTGTATTAGGGAGGTCAGACTAAGAACTGCATTTATTTTATAATCTTAAGTAAATGAAGGACCAATTACTAACATCCCGTTACTTGGAAGGGCTCAGTATACTGGCAGGAGGGTTTTAACACTCTCTCTGGTATAAGAAATGTGGCAATGGGGCTATATTTCCTCCTTATGCTCTGGATTGTCAGAAAAGGCAGAGGTCAAGCAAATAAAAGAATAAAATACACACTAACATCCAAAAAACAAGATGGCAATGCAGTTTCCAGATTTTCAACCTGACAAATCTACCAGTTGATCTAAAACCATGACCTGGGGGTTTGGCGTTTAGGAAGGTATGGCACTACATCGCTCGACAGGTAAACGGCGTCTGGGCGACTCCGCTCCTCCGTGTTTTCTCTGCAAACAAAACACATTTCTGTTAAGTGCTATAAAGTGCGACGGGAAGGCGGTGATCTAACCATCCCCAATCATTTTTTATACCAATCAAATGAATGTGGCTACTCCCCCGTGGGAGGGGCGACATGACATTTCCCCGGGCGATTCTAAACAGGTCACGCACCCTCCATAGACCCCAAGGCGGTGGGTGGGGAACTTAACCAAACCGTATAACCGAATCAAACCAGTGGTTACCCCTTTTCAGCGGCGGAGGAATAGGGAGCACAAAGCCATTCACACGGGGGTACAGAGGACATGCTTATCTGGGAAGAAGGGAACTCCGCTCTTGACTCTTCGTCGCAAACACTGAAAGGCCATTGTGCTTATCGTCCATTGGCTTTCTTTCTCTCTCTGTTTTTCTCGTCCACCCCCCCCCCCCCACCCCCC
>JAODKK010000079.1:11609972-11632248 GCA_026774405.1 Petrocephalus microphthalmus | reverse complement strand
TTAACGGTGCTTAAATTAAAATGATGCTCAATGCATAGAAAACGGAGAAACGGTGTCTTCATATCTGACAGGTAGGCCTACTACCGGCACAGACCACGCTGTGTCTGGGACACAGAGCTTACCCTGCAGTGCCCAGTACTCCACAATGCTCCGCTACCTAACACGAAGGTGTCCTCTGATTACTCGCACTAACGGCGACGCCAGGCTGTCCTGTACCCACCTGTCGTCATGGTTAAGAAGTAAATTAAATAAAAAGTAAATATAGAAATGGGGGATATGGCTCATAACAGCAACAACAGTAATAACAATATAGGCTTATTAATAATAATAATAATAATAATAATAATAGCTACGCTGCTTTGGGCCCCTTACTACAAAAACAATGGAAGAATTATTAATGCAGAGGACCGAGCGCTTTAATCCTGGTTGGTAACCTGACAGATAGAGGGGCTCAATAATCTCCGGTACGACAAATATGAGGAATTCGCCAAGAACTTTCTGGGCTGTACGTAAATGAAGACTTAAAGAAAGACTGCACAAAAAACATTGATCTATAACGCGGTACATTAAAAACTATACATTGCAAAATCTGCCTTTGATCAGAGTCCCTACAGTAGGCAGGGAACGCGTGAAATCCGCCCGCTTCTTCGGCTTTTGGTGCCAATGACAGTGCAACGAGGGGAACAGGTCGGAGAAACGGAGAGAAGCCCGTTTCCTTTAATAACTGTGATGTGACGACAAAATGCCCTAAAGGGATCATTTGTCTGCATAACTATGCTGGTTGAAATAATTCTTTACCATTGTAGCCTATTTGGTAGCGAAGCGTCCTGTTATTAGCGTCGTACTCACGTTTTTAATAGATTAGCCTATTAGTGAATGACTTGTTATAGGTCTGTAATTTAGGGGAAAAAATAACACTGGACAGACAGAATGGTGGTTTAAATGCATGCAAAGTCACAAAGGAAAATGTAGATTAAATTACAGTCGTATATATTTACGCGACCGCGATGATAGGGTCGACTTACAGGCGACAAATTTTAAAAACCGTCCTCGTGGTTGTGTTTCTGTATGTATTAATATGTATGTGCAGCTTCATATAACATTATAAGGTCACCTGTTTATCTCGTATAGAATTAGTCAAGCACTAAAAGGAAAAAAAAATCTTGTCTAGTAACGGGACTCTATAATATGTATCATTTTATAACGCCACAAAGTAAACTGAAGGATTATAAAACTAGGTCTCTCAACAGGCGGCAGCATTGAGTTTCCCTGGGGAAGGATGTGGCTTTTTTTATTTGACAGTGGGGACGATAACAAAGTAGACTTATTTAACTTATTGCTATTTTAGCTTAGATATCAAGTTAAATAATTCACGCGTCTATTGTCATGGAATGAAAGCATATTTAAAGCCGCGAACCGCGTAGTCCCGGGATTAATCATTAAAACAGTAATACAAAAAATTGTGAAAAGATTGTGTAAATTTGTGTGATCGTTTTTATTTATTGCTGTCTTAATGGGACTCCCAAATGTTGTTTTAACAAGATGCAAATAAGGAATGAATAGAAGATGCGTAAACCCACACGACTTACCGAAGTTGGTCGCTCATGGGCGCTACTAGCAGGTTTATAAGATACGGCACATTTGCCCAACTGGTATGGTGTTTTAAGCGGGCATTTGAATGATTCGCCCGTGTCATTTCTACTGAGCGTAATCCTGATGATTCTCTGCGTTGGTATTATTGCCATCTGAGTTATTCATGATGGAAGTCTAGACAGAGACAAAACGAAATCACTGAAGGGAAACTTAGGGGGAAAGAATCCCAGGGGACCAGATCCTCAATAGATAGCAGTTCTTCCCGTCCTTGGTCGCTTTATTGAATATTGATCAGTCTCATTTAAACAATAGTGCGGAAATGTCGCCTTCACCCCAAGCCTGACGGAGGGACTCTTGATAAGTAAATGCGTCCAGCGGCATTTGTACGTTTAATTTTACTGTGGCTACATGGGCTAACTCTCCGAAAAGGCATGCATCCAAGCTTTATTTACGAGGAAACTTGATTATCTACAGCGTATTTATATTTACAGGCCTATATAGGTGATGCCTTTCATTTGATTTTAAGCTATTTCTCCACTCGTACATAAAACTACAATACCAACTCACAACTAACTACATAACTTTAAACTTTGTCGATGCAAATTAAATAGAAAACACAAGGGGGGGAATTCGCAGTTTCTCCAGGGGCCTAAAGCGTTACTATTATTGGGCTGCAACCTGTTCTGCCAAACCTCAGACGCACAGGAGAAAAATCCAACGTCACGGCACACAAATTATCAGGCCAGTTTATAAACAGCCGGTCATTTAATTCAAATTCTTACGACCTTTAAAATAATATCTGAATCTTTTCTTTAAGTCAGAGTCAAGCGTATACGTGCTATTCAAACAGCGGCTTTCATTTTGTCATTAGATTGGACCCACAGTGTAAAAGCAAGTTCAGAACTTGGTTACTATAGACCTCAACACAGCCAGGGACGGAAAAAATATTACCGTAGCAGTTCTTAGATGAGTACGCGCTTTACAGTGCGTCTTAAAGAGGAATAGATGCAGAAATATATGAAAATCAATATATAGCCGTATTGATTATGTAAAATCAGTTTATCAAAAGAATACATGAAAAAGTGAAAAGTCAGGCAGTAACAAATAATTTCAGGGAGAAACTGATACATTTAAATATGAAGTGGATCTTTGAAAGCGAGAGAAATTATAAGAAATAGGTAATGGGACTTTTGAGTGGTAAGGGACGATGTGTCATTATAAATCTATCAAGTATAAGAAATTTAAAAAAATAAAAAATAATAATAAATGTGTTTTTTGGCCACAAAATCATAAATACATTACTATTTATTGTCCGTGCTTTTGCATTTGTTTTATTGAATTAAAATGTTATCTTGACTGACTGCATACAAAGTACTGCAGGTGCGTGGGCATCGAAAACGAGCGTCAGTTGCGACTTGTTTCACTTGCAAATGAGAAAACATCCATCCATCCATCCATCCATCCATCTTCTAAACGCTCATCCAGTGCAAGGCTGCGTGGTAAATTACGTTCATTAAAAAATATAAAGTTAGTGAGAGATGCGACAGCAGGTGGCGCAATGATTAAGGAGCGAATCTAAGAGTCCTGCGTTCAAGCGAGAAAGGAATTAGCCCGTTGTGCCCTTGATTCGGGGAAAATTATTTTCGTTCAAATCAACGTCCGGCTCGTGCAAAATTATAAGCGAAACGGCATTGTATAGTCACTGAAGGAATTATTTTTTAATCAATTCTTTATTCTTTGACAAGGAAATCAATTGTTTCGATCACTGATATCTGTTAGCTAAAACCTCCGGGTGTGAATGGTATCCATCCCTGCGTCAAGTGTTTCACTCTGAAGACATACAAAGTCCACGACGTGCTGTAAACCTGTGCGGCGGTATAATCGTCATTCTGTGCCAGTTTCATTAGCCAGGAGAAACTGTGAAAAATGTGGTTAACAGGTGTTAAAAGATCCTGAAAACCAGAGTGGGAATAGTGTGAAAAGTGAAGTGAAAAGTGTTTCCCTAACCCTCACTGGTGACGTTAGTTCGAAATCCATGGATGTGGTGCATCGCCGTTTTAATTAGACCTACATCGCTTTATCAATGATTAGCAATGGAGTAAGTAGTCAAACTCACACAGACATTTCACTTTTATGTTGCACGCAAACAATCAGACGCCTAAATTGCGAAATGTACGTGTATACGGTTTTTTTTTCTCCACCTAAATTAAACGAGTCTAAGCAGTCTAAGGAGTCTCTATTTTCACCACTGATCATACACAGTTAACTTGGTTTTATTTGAACTAAATGTACATATATTTAATAACTGAGACTGACGTGCGCTAAGTAGTACAGTAAACACAGGAGCCACAAAAAATCTAAACGAAGTTCAGGCAATGCAACTGCCTAATTATGTATTATTTAGAGGACGTTAGACTATATCTCAGCGTCAGGCAGACTTAAGTACAGGGGAACTTCTCAATTATTTTTTTTTCATGGAAAAGGCGTTTGTGAAGCGAATCACAAATCAGCGCTTTTTTCATGCTTGTTCTTTTTCCCAACTCGTCTTACTATTTCCCTTTGTTGGAACTAAATATAATTCCGCATTACATTAATTTGAAAACGGTTTAATTCATTGCCACGAATTTATTAGTGCAGCAACTTAGCAATAATATCTTCAAATAACATACTATCAATAATAGCAATCTGAGGTGCGCATTAAAACAGTTTTATTTTTAGTCAGCATTTTTTTCCAGGATCTTAATTTATCGACTGTTTCAAATTGAAAAAAAAAAACACACACACTTATAAAATACACCAACGGTTTATTTAGAAACAAATAGCCTAATATCCCATTATAGGCTAGCGATATTTCACGCTGTATTTTACGTATTGACACCCTCTTTGCCATAAAGGTTCATCAAGCTATAATCTTTTAAAGAGAAACTGCCCTTTGATGGATAATTAGCAGTACAAGCATGTTGTCTTATTTGACAAGTGATTGACCAGCATGCGTCGGGATGTCATTTTTAAAACGAAATATGCGATTGACGGAGATTCCAAGTTAAATCCGAGCCTCCGGGACCGAGACACATGCTCGCGTCGGTATTTTACGGCAGATATATTGAACCAGGGAACTTTTTAACTAGTGCAAATGAAATTAAATAACACATTGGTTCAGACGCAGTTTTTCATACCGGAGTTAAGAAATGTGATCATAAAAGTTAATCGCACATCGAACACAAGAATAAGTAATGTTCTGGAGTATCTAAAAATGGACATCTCTTAATTGGGTTAAATGTGCTCAAGCAATTATACTATACGGTAAAACGCGTATTTGAGTGTGTCATCCCAAATCGATGCCCTGCCAATTGCAAATACCTACGAGAAGAGAAGGGCAAAGGTGGACGCATGTCCGAGCAAACAAAAACCCCATAAAAGTTAAAATCCGCAAGACTCCAGAAATATTTTTGAGTCGGCGGTGGGCAGTGAGCACCAGTAGGGAGGATTCAAGTGTGTTAACTCGGGGTATAATATGCTCATTAGGGTCTGATAGAAAGAAAACCGACCGCACAACGCTTCGCCAACTTTTTCGATAAAACAGTGACTAATCGATTTGGAATGTCGACAAACGTCTGCACGTGATGACTGTGTGAAGCGAATAAAGGTGCACTGAGTGGGCTGAGATGTGAAGTACCAGCTATGAAAAACAACGAATATAATAATCCTTACTTTTGCATGTTAAAAAAATATCTGAAAATTTCTCTTTTCAATTAAATCGAGCATCCTCTGTTCCAGAAGTATGGGGGTGGTGTAGGATACATAGAAAAGGCCAGTCTTAACTTGGCCAGTCTCAACTTACTCCAGTTTTCACACCTGGTTCTGAAAACCAATGGACAAAAAGTCGAAAGTATATTTCTGCTCACAGACAAAGCAGCGAAATCGGTTTGCGTAGAGCACACGAGGTTAGTTCGAGTTTGGACTTTTCTTAGTTTTGCAGCAAAAATTAGGCCTATTATAGTTTTTCTATAGAGTCTGTCTACTCACTAGTTAAATAAAACTGCTTGACTTTCATGAATTGCTGAATGGTAACATAACGCAAAAAAATGACATCTTATTGTTTTATAAATATAGATACATTTGTTGCAGCTTTTTCGCAACACTGGCTAGTTACATAGCATGAAAAACGCCTGAAATACCGTATTTAGCAATATTCTTCCACCCAAAAAGTTAATTTGCAATATTAAAAGTACATGGCTTAGTAACCCAAAGAATTTCACAATAAACGTGTTTGTGTAACTCTGATAATAACTCTAATAAGTCGCCTTCTGGAAATATTATACTTATTAAAATAATAATATAGCCCAGATCGCAGTGGCTTATAAATGTGCATATTGTTAATATAGCATAATATTATTCATCACTTAATGAAAAGCAACCAATTTTGATTATATATTTTTTTCTTTTGTATTATATCTTTGTATTATATTCATATGTACGAAAACGTTTTAAAATAAACGGTATTGTTCGTCCGCTGTTCACGAGGACTAAAGCATAATAGTCAGGTACATCCCGACTGATTACGACTAAACTATCTTTAATTTCTATTGCTGCACTTAACGCGCAATAGCAAGATAATTAAAGAGTGCCTTTATATGTGTTTAAGTCGCTTTAACTGTCAAAAACTTTTATTGATTTCGTCGGGGTACACTTATATTTATTAACGGATTCTCAACTAGGCCTATTTGTCCAATAAAAATGTTTGCATACAATGTGAAACAATACCCTTATTCCAGACAGACTATGCCATTTAAATATCCCCTAACTCAACATTTTTGCCTTCTCTCCTGTCATCTGACGTGTTTTGAAATACACGAATGTAATATGATGATATGTGTGCAGCATACTTGTTATGCGGAATTCTGGAATAAATTTTTATTGTGTGTTTGTTTTAAATTAGCCTAAACTGTTTACAGCTCTATTGTCTTGGGACACAGTGCCCTAAAAAAACAATTTAAAAGTCAGATAAACGGTCGAACTCTCTTTGGACTGAAAATAAAGCCGTTTAACTAAACGGGGTGACCAAAGGCTGGGGCGTATTAAATTAGTCCTGTTTTATCTGTGGACCCTCAACTGGCTGCGCGGTTTACAACAGCGTGTAAAACAGCACTGCAAAAGGCTCGATTAGAGGTTCTATAGCACAATCCCGCTTTTGAGAAAAGCGCCATTCAGATGGGATTTATCTCCGCCAGGACGATCAGTGGGATTAAAGAGTAATTAAAACCAATAAATGATCTTCTCCCCGCATTCTTCAAAGCGTCCACTCTGGCGAGGAGAAGGCCGAAGCGCCTCATTTGCATCTTCAAAGTAAATGCGAATAAACAAAAGCGCAGGTTAAGGCGTTGGAAATCGATACTGTCATTATTAACATTTCATTAAGAGCTTAGGGAACAAAATATTTTAAAGCAGAGGTCCTTGGCCCTTTGAACGCAATCAGGGGATTTCATTTTACTGTAAAGTTTACCATATTAACAGGATTAAAGTCTAAAGAATTGTAACAAAATGTATGCCATTTAAGCACAAAACGGTTAGTCATATCCCCATAGGCCATGTAAATTAAAAAAATTGAAAATATTTCCTGTGTTCCCATGTGCGGAAATGGGTAATTTTATTCTGTATATTTCAAACTAGGTTTTTTTTCTTCCCAACTTTCACTTTAGTATTTCTAGATTACTTGGGGATAATCAAAAAAGCGTACGCCAAACGATGACGCACAGACTACCTTTTTTTAATTACAAGCACATTATTTTGGGAGATGTGCGCATGTGTTCAACACCGTTCTGGGACAAAAGCGGAAGCGGTAGATGACCTTTATTCCCGTTTGTATAGTCTCAGTGTAGGTCTTCATTTTTTCAAAGGCCTACAGGAAGCTGGCAGATTTCGAATGACCCCTGCATTGTAATAAAGCAGATATTACCACTATTCATTGGGCCGCATCCATGTGGGGACCTCAGCTCTCTCTGATCTGTGAGCTGGCGAGAAGCACGGCGTTCATTCACAAATCCTCTTCAGAGCGTAACCTTTTTTTCGTGGAAACTCTTAAAACTAAAGCTGTTTGAAGACCCGGACACCCCCTTTAAAGAGTGACTGGGTATCAAAAAGCACAGAAATTCACGATTCCTTTTAAATCGCCGTAGTAAAACTTCTGCCAACAAAGGTAGGCTACCTCGACACTTTAACGTTAAAAATTGAACAGAAGTAAGGGATCCTCGGTACTCCAGAACAGACATGAAACCCACTGTATGTGACCAAAGGTGCGGCCGAGGAAAACACGTTGCCCGTTTCCTCGTATATTAGGCAACATACAAGCCAAAGGCATCAAATAGCAGTACTCACTTGCTCTCAACGAACAAAAGACAATCGATATTTCAGTATCTTCTTTATTGTGTGAAATAATCATGTAGCAACGCAATAATTAAGCTAATTATATGATGTTAGCTTATATAATGCACATAACATCACGGAGACATGGTGCTTAAAGGCACAAGAATGCCAGTTTGTGGTAGTAATTGTGATTAAGGAAGCACAGCAGAGCGGTGCAGAAGTGTCTTGCGGGGGATCGTGTAAATCAGAATTAGAGCGCTGAGAGGAGTCGGGAGGAGGCACCGCACGAGCACTAGGCCTGGATACTAGCCAACCTTAAAAACCTAGAGTGAATGGTTTGTTTTGTTTGGCGGGAACAACTGTCATCGTGCGCATTCGCGTCGAACTAAACATATTTCACCACATTTGACAGCATCAAACACTGAGTAAAATGTGTAAGCGCATTACGCAATTAACGCCGAATGTTTAATGGGATGAAAATATATGTGCCACGTCCGTCGCATTTACGCAACGCACATTCTGGCTATTTTAATTACATTTTGTTGTGTTCGATTGTTATACAACCTATTGGGAGTGCTAGACCGTAATGAGTTAAAACATGTTAACTCGCATACAACATACAGATGGGAAGAGGTATATATTCAAGATATTAGCATAATATATTTGTAATCGGCATCGGTTTTGTTATACGTGTTACTTGCAGTCGCATATATCTCATTTTGTTAGTTTATTGTTAGTCATCGAGCGCGTGAAATACTAACCCATAGAAATGTTTGAAATAAACATCTATTTTTAATATTTATCCCGTCCAGGTAGCACCCCTCGTTGTACCCCCAGGCCCCCAGCCACCCTGGCTAGAATAATGGGTTAGAAGATGGTTTGATTTTTTTTTTCAGAAAATGTTTAACATCAATAGATATTAATACGTATACTTTATAGAATGGTTGTATTTCGTAAACTGCACTGTGTACTGTAATATGTAGGAGAATGGCTATGTAATCTTTAGCCTATACCCGATTGTCCGTAAATAATAGGTTTGATTTGCTTTTATTAAAGGTGGGAATACCTCTCTTTCGACTACCGGAAACACTGCAACGTGTAACGATTTTGTTTCATTAAAAGCAAAGTAAAAATATCTACACTGGCCTTTGAAAGTCAATTAATGACTGCCTGACTTATCGGAGACTAAGGGCTTATGGGGTGTAAATCCCTCGGAATTTGGAGAAATTAAAAGTCTTTTAAGGGGAAATATCCAGTTTCCTTTGTCAGCACCACGAGGGTGCACTGGCAGGTGTATATTCTCCGTCACTATAATTTGTTTTGTCTGAGGGGATTAACGTTTTCGGATATCGATATTGATACTGATAGATGTTGAGCAAACAGGCTCGGTAACCGACTGACCCGTTATGTAGTAGGCCTGTCCTTTGAGGTAGCCCACTAAAGGCTCCAGCAAGACAAATCAGGTTATCCACTGTATTTGACAAAAGTCGGTGTGCAAAATTTCACGAACCTCATGCCTCGTGTGTGCCAGGTTTACAATACAGTGGCATCAGTCACCTGAAAAAAAAGGTTTGCTTTATGGAGATAAAGTTAATTTCCTCTAAGGGTCGTGATAATTAAGAAAGTGTTTGATGGCGATGCTGCCACGCGACTGGTTTTTGAATGGTGCACTAATCAAATCTAACAAGTTTGTGTATAACAAGCAGCCATTTTGCTAACAGGTCAGTCTGAGGCGAAATATCAAGAAACTATAGTTATACCGAAAGAAAACTCCAAAACCACCCCTGAAATCAGACTTGGATTGGATAGGGTGTGTTATATTTTTAAATTTATTTTCACTGTATTTCTGAAAGGCCATTGTATTTTAATAAGGTAGTATTAGTATAAATACATACAGTCTATATCTGTAGAACATAACTGACATTCATCACTGACGGAGAGATAGAGGTGCTGCCAATGTAAACCACATCAGGTATTTATGATGTATACATGTAAAGCATGTATAAAATGGACCAATCGTATTCTGGCATGTGTGGATCAGGCAAAGGCAGACAGACGTAAGACTAATTCCATCGGTTGCCATCAAAAGATACAGATTGATTATTCTCATTATTAGGGAAAATGCAAACCTTGTTTCCTGAGAAAATACAAATACTAAAATATTATTCGACATAGAAATTCATAAATAAATAACAGCATGTCATTTCCTTACCTATTGCTTTCAGGTGGCCAGATAGAAACTAACTTGTTAAATAAATATTGCTGTAATTAAAATAAACGTTATTATAAGCTTGAAAAACAATTACATGAATATGCTTAAGAAAGTGTAAACAGATTATTTTATTATTATTCATTGCTCGTTAATGGCTAAATAAAGAATTAGATTTGAAGTAAAATGGATTTAAATAAAAGCCAAATAACTAAGTAAGGAATGCCTCGCGTGTATGTTTAATGAGTTTGACTAACGCACACAATATTTATAATTTATATAGCTCGGTTATCAATAGCAACGTCACCTGCTGACAAGTAATAGCCAATTATCAGTAGTATAAGATTATTAACAGAATTATTAGCATTAATAACTGTTATTCACATATCATTCAATATTAAGCGTTGGTGTATGCATGGTTTATAACTATTGCTGGTGTTAATATATAAGACTTACGTCGATATTACTGATCCGAGATTTCGCTGCATTAGACCATGAGACGAAGAAGGCATAACGACACTTCTCTAACAGAAGCGGTGTTGCTTTTTTTCTACTGTACCGCTCAAAACGCGGAGGATCTCGGCAGGTGAGGGAAAAAAGCCGAGGCCATGTAATTACCTTTATTATGTCCAGTTTTTTTCCCTCATCAGCTCGGAACTGGATTGGGGCTGCAGACTATGCATGCAGTTCCAGTTTGCGACGCGAACCGACATCAGCACCAACTTAATGCTCGCATGTTTGTATTTATGTAAGGAACGATTTTCTCTCTGTTTTGTATAATTAGCAGCCTAATTAATGGCTGAAGTTCAGCCCCGGAAGTAATTTTCAACAATAGTATTAATTTATTATGTTATTGACTTTTTATTTCATAATGGTTTAAAATAAACGGTTTGGTTAAGGTGATTTTAAGCAAAATTACAAACAATAGGAATACAATCATTATTGTCCTTATCCCTACAAAAGGAATCGAATAGTGCATTTATTTACCCTCTTAGCTTTTTATTATTTAAAGCCCGAGACACTGCATTTACGACAAGCAAATTTCAACCCGCCACTGGACATTAACAATTCAAATATCACCCCATGAGAGGTCATAGCCTCTTAAATAGACGAACCGGGAATCATATAACCTAACAGGTCTATATGGCATAACTGCTTCTCAGCCGCTTGCCATACATTGAATTTTTGAAGACATTGTATCTTTGGAAGCATGGCCCTCCGCCTTGGCTAAGAAACAAGCCATAGTCCGCGCGCATCTATAGTGGAGGTCCAAATGAAACTGATATACCGAAACTATACCATTATTATAGCATTATAGCCAATTGTAACATGCGAAATCACCATAAACGTTCGCGCGGAGCCGGAGTCCGACAGGTATTACCGACCCTAACCCACAAAACCACAGTCATCCGTTGGCCGTATTTCTGAAAGTCAACTCATGCAATGTAGGAGAGATGCAAAAACCATTTAATAAACCTCGCGAAAAATAACTTCTGACAGTAAGACTTCTCCGGATACCCTGTGCATAATGCCCCCTAGAGCGTTTTAAAACCGTGCCGATAACTAGCTAACGCATTTCTCTGTTTGCTGAAGAGAGGTAAAATATTACCCCTCAGTCTGGATCGTCTTTGATGCTACGTGGAATATACATCGTTGAGTGGTTTTTTTTAACGCTACTTGCATCTTCTCTGCGGTGACCTCGCAGTTTCTATCGGCGTCAGGCGAGCATTCCGCCTGTACTTGGAATGACTTTCAGCGGTCAATTAAGGAGACGATGGAAAAGGTACGGTCGAATGAATCTGAATTTGCTTATCTGACAAAAGCTCAATCCAAAACTCACGCATTTGGAGGCAACCTTGCGTGGTTATTGAATTAGACAGCGAGCTACTTGCGCAGCCTATAGTTGATGCCCCGAGATGATCCACACCGGTCAATGTGTTTGATGTTTGATGAAATCAAACGTTAACCGCTCTGTTTACATTGAAGAAGCCCCATCCAGTCTATATCAAAACTGTCAAAGAAGATCAGTCCTCGTTTTTTTCCCCTAGCAAGTCTAGTAGCGTGTTGGCGTCCTCCACCGTCAAGTCACCATTTTCCAGCCAGAGTCTGTTTCATGGCTGTTGAATATGTCCCTCTCGGTGTTCTTGTAATCGGACTTACTGCACGGCCTGTCAGCCTGACATCCGCTGCAGTTCAAAATAAGTTTTGTCACAACCCGAGTGTGCACAAAAACACAGCTTAATATTCTTAAACCCCCTCCCTCGGGACGATGTCAACATCAAAATAGCCAAGGAATAATCGGAGAAGTAAGGAAGTCCTATTTTTATTCTTTAACAGTAATCATTTCTGCAAACGATCCTTTGAAGAAAATATTCTAATCGTGTATGGTGTTTGTAGCCGAAGATATTGGTTGCACACTTATTTTTCTCGTCGTGGTTTTGGAAGCGCACTACAGCTTTAAAAAATTGGGGTAGTGGGGAGGGAAGAGGAGTAGTAAAGGCGAGGTTGAGTGCTGTCACTTACTCCAGAGTCACAGAAGCACGTGGTAAATTTCCCCTCATTCTATTGGTCAGAGGCACGTGTCTAGGTTATCGGACTGCAACGTCACCCGGGGGACTCGTATTAAAAATAAGAACAAAAATCCGGAGTGAAAGTATTTCAGAATCAGTTAGCGCATCTTTATTTATCTGTAGTGAAACAATTGAAGCAGCCCTGCCGGACCAACTCAGCAAAAAGGGATCTCAACGATTCTGCTCCCCAAATGATATTTATTAAGCAAAGACATAAAGGATAGATCCGTTTGGAATTATAGAACAAAACTATGACTTTTCTTTGTCTGCAGAAAAAGAAAGAGGTTCTTTGTGTTTAAAATATACGTCGCATGCTTAAGGATTTTTTTTGTAAATTAATTTGAATTAACTGAATATCAATTTTGAGCTGGGAGACGGCAGAAGCTCCGTGAAGCTGGAATTTTTCTACTTCTGCGTGGAGTCAGAAAGTGAGAAAGGGGTTAAAGTAGGAATATTGGGAACGGATCAGAATGGAGGAAAATGATCATAGCAGAGAAGCGGAGCGTCAGGAATCAAGTGATGAGTCCAACAGGGCAATTATTCCGCTTTTGCAAGCACCGGGAAACCCCCTTCCTCACCGAATTACGAACTTTTTCATCGATAATATTTTACGACCGGACTTCGGCCGCAGGAAAGAGGGAATCTTTAACAGAGAGGACAGGAACCTTGGTGGCAGAGAGAATCGTAGTCTTTCGGTCGCTGGAACGGGGCAGGTAGGAGGGACGGTGGCGGAGGAAGGAACCTCCAGCCCTTCAGACAACGGGACCAAGAAACCCGAAATTGCCCGCGACCACCGCATGAAATCTCGCGGAGAAAGTGGTGACCAGTGCCTAAGCTCCGATTCGGATAGTTCGCAAGCCAGCTGTACGCCTTCGTCCCAGCCTATGCTTTGGCCGGCGTGGGTGTACTGCACCAGATATTCGGACAGGCCTTCGTCAGGTAAGAAATACTTCAATCATTAAATTAATTATATTTAGGTTAAATCACTAAATTAAGGTTTATGCTGTATTATTTAAACGAAAACAATGTAGAGATCTATATGCTATAACACTGAAGGTTCCCCACGACAGGAAAATACCTCGTTTATTGGTAAACTTGGAACCTTTAAATTAATAAATGCTAACCTATTTTTATACACTAGGCAGTAGTGTTTAAACGCAGTCAGCGGTCAAACGCAGTCAAAAATAGCTAAATAACAGATCATAAAAACTGAGAATAAGTACCCGTTTCAGTTTTAGGAATCAATCTAATTAAAATCTAACTTTTTTTTTACACATACTTAAGTACTAAATAAAACTGACAAATATTTTCCCCATAATGTTTGATGCATATAGCATGCAGAATTATATTATTCTTATTTAAAAGGCAAATAAAACAAAAAGGAAATATTTAAATTAGTTTCTGATTGCGTGTTTTATTTACGTAAAATAAAAATAGCATCTGCCACCAACATCATCAATAATAATAATAATGGAAAAATAGAAAAATAAAAAATTACACCTTTTCGTGAACTGAATATTTAAAGGTACATAATCTGAAGTACAATAGACATATACAGTTATTGTTAATATTCATATAAGTATTTGGAGCTGTGGGCTGAAACTGAAAACACATTTAATTTATTTAGTTTGAAGATTTCAGCTAATAAATTGAGGAACTATATTTAGGAAAATATACTTCCTTAAATTCAAATTAACACTCACAAGAAAAATCTTCGTACATAAAACGTTCATAGAATTATTAGAGATATTGGAAACTTACTACGAGCACACAGTTAAAGGCGAAGTCGTTTATTGTAGTAGTAGTAGTAGTAATAATAATAATAATAATAATAATGATAATAATAATAAAGCGTATTTTAGGTTGTCCATTAAATCGTAGAATCTTTGCCATTGTTCTATAGGATTCTTTGTTCATAATTAATTAGCATATTTTTTGTCAACGGCGTAGACCTTGTAAATGGATTTCCGTATAAAATTAGACCGAAGATATCGGCGCATATTGTGTGCTTTCAGATTAGGCGCTTTTATAGCTTATCGTCCTTCAAGTTAAACCAATTAAACTGCCTACAAAAATCTCACTCCAGAATCTAAATACATATTTAATATTTAGAACTAATAATTTATACTTCGTATTTTAACATGAATTCTTTAAAATAAACATTGTAACGATTCCGTAAATTATTAAAATATTTTAAATAGATATACTCCACAATACAACAATATCGTAGTCTCATTTTTAAAAGATTAAGTACGACCATTTGAGATATATTTCATTGAAATAATAACTTTTTAAAAAAATTGTGTTCAGACATTTATATTTTTAACTGTAGGCCTATTTGAAAAGTCTGAAAAGGTAAAACCGTGCGAACGTCGTTTCTTTGAGTATTTGATTAATACATTTAAATTAATAAAGAACTAGAATGCTTGTTTGTTTATTCGAATTATCACTGTTTTACATTTACTTTTAAAAGAGTTCCTGCTCAACAAAGAACCGCCAAATAGGTTGTATACTCTGAATTGCATCCCGGTCTGCAGTAGCTTGCTGTATCGACAAAAATCTGGCGACGTTTTCTGTAACGTAGGCCTAACTGATAGCAGTTACTTTTTTCAGGGAGCTGGTGAGATATATTTCTATTTCGGATATTTACCACCGAACCACAACAAAATTATTAACAACGAATAATTTAGTATTCGTTTCATTTTAGAAGTTTATCTGCAATATAGATGGTTTGTGTGAAAATATATTTTATGCATGCGTGTCTCTTCTGCGTTTTATGTAGTTTATAAGTACATGAAAAACTTGCTTATGAATTTAGTTCCTATGGTTACAGAGGCGAGGAGAAAGGGGTGCCTCACTCTCCCCCATCCCCCCCCCCCCCCCCGCACCACCGCCTGTCGGGTCTACATACAAACACACATGTCCCCACCCCCACCGAAACCTGTACCGCCCATCCTCGCCCACACAAATATAACTCGATTTCAAAATGGCAGGAAGTTAAATGCATACTTCCGCAGCCTCCGGAAAATTCAGACTTACTCTGCATCGTTTCATTATAATTGTCCTTATTAAATCACAATGTCGCCTTCGCCCATGTAAATCAATGGCCTATTTAAAAGAATATATTCTCGTGTGTTAAAGGAATGGGGATACTAAGAAAATTGGTTATATATTACTATTTTAGGTTGATATTAATATACGGTATGGTCTCTTGGTGTTATAGTAAGGAGTTGTACTCACTTAAGTGAGAATTTAACGGTTGATGCCAGTGTGCCCTGTAGAATCTAATCTAGGCCTAATATTTATTGTATTGTGCACCCTAGGACCGAGGTCTCGTAAACCAAAGAAAAAATCCGCCAGCAAGGAAGACAAGCGGCCACGGACTGCCTTCACTGCCGAACAACTACAGAGACTAAAAGCTGAGTTTCAAACGAACCGGTACCTGACAGAACAGAGGAGGCAGAGCCTGGCGCAGGAACTCGGCCTGAACGAGTCGCAGATCAAAATCTGGTTTCAGAACAAAAGAGCCAAAATTAAAAAAGCCACGGGAAGCAAAAACAATTTGGCCCTGCACCTGATGGCTCAGGGACTTTACAATCACGCCACCACAGAAAAAGACGACAAATCGGACAGCGATTAACTTCGGAAAACAACAGAAAATATACAATGCAATAATTTCGTTAAAAAAAATAACAAGGGCCAGTGTATAAAACATACCAGCATTTATGTTTTGAAATATATGTATTAGATATTATTCTGCAATATTGTGTATATATAATTTACGAGTAAGGGTCGTTTTCGAGTCTTATAAATCGACGTTCTCATCTTTAAACTTTAGACGCCATTTCTGGGAAAGCTTTTTTTCAGTTAAGTTTCTCTCTAACAATCGCTTCTCATGGGTACTTGACATTTAGACAAATTTGACAGTTAAAAAAGTTAAATACCAATTTGCTGAAGTCCAAAGATGTTTTTCTGCTGCATTCAGGCAACTGTGAATCGAAATAAATTGCCGATTGTTAAGATATATTTTATTTCCATGTTTGTTTGTTTATTTGTTTGTTTTATATTCCGCCGTTATGTTTGGCTGGCTGGGACGACTTCGTTGGCTATTCCGTGTAGTTTTAAACGAAGTGTCTGTTATTTTGAGTCTCTATTAAAAATTGTATTTATGTCCACTCAAGAGCAGAAAACAGTTCATTTTTATAATGGTATTCCTGGAGAACATTAATTTCATGGAAAAAAATGTACTGGCTACGAATGGATTATAAGTCGGACCGTATAAAAGTTTGGCAGCTGTACTTTTGGCAAATTCAGAATCTATACATAAGTCACCGAACCATCTTCCACACAACCGAAGCAGCGGAGGGGACGTGATACGTAAAAACCTCCTCCGTGTCAAACTGAAATTATTTTATACTTGATCTGCATACTTCCCAAGGCTTCTATCATCAAAATATAGTTTTTATGCAAGAGCAATATAACCTTTTTGTAAGACTTTTTTTAAATAGTTATTATTTATACGGTATATGACGGGATTGATTTTTAAGCAAAAATACGGTATCTTCATATTCTTCAGCGCAAACTTTACGCGATTTAATCTGTGCAACAACAAAAACAACCTTTTAGTAACAAATATAGAAATATACATATAAAACAGTATAAATACAGACATCAAAATCACCTCTAGTTTGTAACGATGGTGTGAAATGCTGTTGTTCTTGGCAAGATCATGACATGCCTTTTTATTGATATAGATTATATTGAAACTATCGAATAACCGGCGTTGCTTCTTGAGAGTATAGATCACGAGGTGTTTACATTGCCTGTATGTCTTGCAATAACTTCGTTTGGCGAATGGAACGTTTTCTGAGGCCTTTGCATGGAAACTGAAGAGTGTGAAATCTGGACAGACAAACGTGTTTATGATCCTAGATTCAAAATGATAAAATACTAAGTTAAGTTGCAGATCGTATACCAAATTATGGAATTTCGTTCCTGTGAATTGTTTTACTGTATAAAGTGTGTATGAATTCAAATCCACCAAACTGAACACACTTGCCTTAAAAGTTCAAAATTGAACTTTTTCTCAGAACTGTGCTATGGTTACGAAATAAGCATATTGTTTGTATCAGGAATTTTGCCTTTAAAAGCAGGTAGACAACACAATGAATTTTCAAAAGTAAAGTTTATAAATGTAAACAAAGGACGAGATAGAGGAAATATCTGCGATGTAACTTTGAATTTTATGTGGTCATGATTTGAAGTATTCTTTCATATAAAACAAATGTATATAATTTGTATAATGTTTAACTGTGTACTTAACTGCCTCTCGATGACTGAAAAAAAAACAAATAAACCTCGAAGGGACTCTTCTTCAAAGTTGATCATTATTTATTATCGATAAAATCGAGAAGCATGTGTTCAAAAATGTGAGAGAGGTTTCGTCAGTCTGTACAGCAGTTCTAGAAAGGCACAGCAGCACCCTGCCTGTTTAGAGACAGAATAAAACCCGAAACTATCAAAGTTCCCGTATAGCCTGACGAGCAGAGCTTTGCGGAAATGACGTCATGTTTGTTTACATCATCGTTGAAACGCTGCGATCATAGTGCCGGTCGAGTCAGTGCTGCATGGTTATTAATTTTCATATCTTGAAACAAAACATCTTACAAATGACTGAAATGCCTTATTAGCTTGGTGGTTCGGGTTCTTCATGTTTGAGCTACCTATCGGTGCATGGTTTAAAAATCCATATATTAGCCAATAAAAAGCCTAGTTAGGGCCAATTCAATTTTAGTGAAACTGCTAAATTTTTGCACTTACTGGTCCAATGGAATTGATAACATTTATTGAAATCCATATCCAGGCCTTACTGGAGGTTTTCGATATAAGTTTATAATAGTTCCTTGTGTCGACGGGACTAATTGCGTTTCTCAATATCTCCCAATATAGCCACAATAATGAAAACAACAAAAACAAACTTTATTATAGGCTACAAAACATGAATATTACATATTGAAATTGATTAGTGTCAACACATGCTTCAGAAATGCTCAGAAAACTACTACATTTTAGAATGTGACTTTGACCGTGCAATTAGGGCACTCAGAGGTGGGTCTGAGGAAGTTCTAATGTAATAGACAGGCATGATACTAAATAATGCGTAGTACGATTAAATAAAACGGCGGACCTATACAGACGCTTACGTATTTGGATAATTTGTACTGCCGTATTTTGACACTTAATGATATCCTTATACAATGGGGCTACAAACATTTTATAAAGTTGAAAATTAAAGCGTCTCTCTGCAAAATCATCAATTTTGCACTGAATGGACACAAAAGACGTTCCAATTGCTTTATTATGACAGCAGAATTATACCATAATATACCATAGCGACCTTCGTCGGTTGTCTTGTCAGCTGTAGAAAATTTCATTCTTTTTAATTAAAGAACCAAATAAAGCCAGTATTGAGCAATAGTTTTGCTTAAATGTTGCAAAAAAAGCTTTAAAAATGTTAAAGACGCAACAAACACACTCGAATTATTTTTAAATATTTCTGTATTATAGCTAAAATTCAAATAAGCAATGCTGCAGTTAATCTTGAGTTGTTTCAGAATTCACAATACACAACTGCGATATTTGAATTATATGTTACATTATTATTTTTTAATATTAACGTAATATAAATAAATGGGCACTGTATTTTCTATTTTTATTTTAATAATTCCTGTAAAAGCACCACATATTATTTTATACTGCAGAATTTGTTATGGATTATATAATGGCAACTTGCAGCATAAAAACTGTATATTTCAACTTTAAAAAATATTTATCAAAAGCATGACCTTATTATCCATAAGGACACTAGTCAATAGTGTTTTTCTTTTCTAGCCACTGAAGGCAAAAAGCACCAGTCCAATGAATTGTAAAGTTTAAAATCTGAATACTAGTCAGTCTTAGTCAAGCGTGTCGCATATTTTTAGGAACAGAGATATCCAGCCAAATATGCCATAAACGTGGACGTTATGTTTGGCCGCAGACTGCTGGTGATTTCATGTAACAGACACACATTCACGGCGCAATATCAGTGTTGGGGCAATCCGCAGATTCTGCACACGTGTTACCTGATGCGTCTAAACACTTTAAGAAAAAGTTTCCAGCAGAAAAGCGCTGACACAAAGGGAGGCTATCTGTGACGACCCTTCCCAGCATTGACCTGCTCTTCAATGCGAAAGATTCTCATCTGCATTTCTTTTCTTGCGCAGCTTGTATGTGGAAGTAACGCCCAACGGTCACTGACTTGATGAGCGGGCGGCAGAGAAAGGCCGCTGCCTCTCAGACACTCTACGCCGCCCCTGAAAGGCGTCTGTGTCCGGGAGACCCCGATGAAGGTCAAAGCCTTCTGTCACAGCTGCAGGTGGCTCGTTTCCTCTGCCAGAGCACCACTGCACCTCTGAATTCAGCTCGCCCTTAAAGGAATCTCATTAATTCGGTATTTCCCCAAGTTTTCCCACCTCCAAAGACTCCCAGCATCAGGTCTTTAACAAACCCCATAAAACACCCATGTTAATGAGTAGCAATATGAGCGTTCCGATCATAATAATAATAATAATACTAATAATAATAATAATGAAAATAATAGTGTGGAACATAACTGTGGAATCTTGAGAAATGGAAATTAAGCGGTCCTATTTTCCACTTTATTTTTTTTTCCACTGACGTCACTTCTGTGTTCTGTGTGTCTTCGTTTAAAACAAAATTCAGCATGGAGAGGCTCGGGGAAAGCACGTGCAAGGAAGCGAGGAAACTTTATCCCCGGAAACTTTCTCGCCTCGTCCGAAACACACTTCGAGCGCACAAACACATCAGTGGCAGGGAACGTTTGCAGCACGCACCCAATTTAACTTTAACTTCGAGACCGGCCAAAGGCGAAAGTCAGGCAGGATTTATATATATCAGAAATGTATTGACGTCTCCTGTGTACTCTGCACACAATAGGCTGTCCTGTCCTCTACCCCCACGGAGTCATTTTCCATAGTTTCGAAATGCTTCCTAGTCAAACTTGAATATGCAATGAAGCTGCTGAGCTTTGTGGCGGAAATATGATTAAACTGCTGAAAGATGTAAAAGGTAAAGAATAGGAATGACATCAGGCTAATTTCACACTTGGCACTCGGATGGCCGGGTCCAAGCCTCCGCCTTGCCACGCAACGCAGATCAAAGCCCACTGCCACCACCGCAAAAAGCAAAGGCCACTTAAGTATGCTAATCCCCAGGACAAATATATTTTAATCTTGTTAGAATACAAGTTAATGCTGTAGCTCAGTGGCTGAACCTTGTCAGAGTGGAGAGATCCACTCGCCGGAGTTTGTGAATAGGGGGTTACGTCTGTTCGTCCACTCTTGCTGACTCCAGGTTGCTAATTTATTTAGCAAAACTGTGTGGAATCCCGGTCATGCACTGTGCAAAAAAAAAAAGTTTTACAAAAAAAAAAAAAAAAAAAAAAAAGACGAGTCAGCGACCTCACCCCGGATCCCCAGGACGGCACCTGACATGCATAGGAAATGAGCATTTAGCTGGCTGGTTTGTGCTGCCTCGCTGAGTCCAGCATCCCAGCACCTTGGTAACTCTTGATCTGTCATGTATATAGGCTCAGGCCCTGGGCATTCAGAGACGGTCAGCCACACAAAGAAGGGCAGATACACTCCTGAGTCAGTAGCAAACTCGTTTCAACAGCCTGATACAGCACAAGAATTCATTAGGTTTTAAGTGTGTATGTGTGTGTATATATATGTATGTATGAAAAAAAATATATATATTCCTTCTCACAGGTGCCACAATTTCACAAGCATAATTTGTAAAAATCACAGTTTTGAAAGCTAAAATCCACAGGAAATATTTTGCTCAGCTCTAAAAATGTCCTACAGTGGCAACCTTAGGACAGAAACATCACACCCATCAGATTTACCCAGAGAAGACAAGGCAAGCTGAGTATATTTACAGACAGTGTAGTCCTTTTCTTTACCAACTGATCTTCAGGATGGGTTTCCCTATTTGTTTGGAGCAGTTTCCTGTTAAATTCAGGTCTTGACTAAACTCTTTTAGGAAGAGTTAAATCGCTCAAAGAGATCTAAGACTTATAGGATTCTGTCAGATGAAATTTTACATGTCGTTGTTCTGGAAGTGTTTTTTTGTCGGGGTACGGACAGGGAACATGCTAATAAAGTGTAGCTAATGCTGACTTCTCTGGGTAATAAAACGAGCTGAAGCAGCTGAATAGCTCTCAGCTTCTCAACATACCGGCATAATGTAATGAGTATAACAGCTTCAAAAAGAAGCTTAAAAAAAAACATTCCACCTTTCAGAAGACATACAAAAGTAAAAATTAAACGTAGTAAAAAAAATATATATATGGAATATTCAACAGTTTTTCTCTAGGAAAAAATGGTCATGTCTTCAGTTTTATTAGGGAGCCAAAATTATACTTCTCTTATAAAAGATCACTGTCCGCGTATTCAGCCACAGTCATTTTATACTGCCT